>CM052340.1:542344-568678 GCA_028455595.1 Lasioglossum vierecki | reverse complement strand
TTATTATAATACTGTAGTAATGATTTTTTTTTATATTATCTGTTTTGTCTCTAATGTTAAAAATTATTTTACTGCTCTTATTAATAATATTTCATTATAACATTTGTTCCTATATTTTATATTTGTCCGTAACAAAATTGTTCATATTTTTTTGTAGAACACAAATAAATATGGCAAAGAAACAGATGTGTTTTCGTACACTTTTGAAAATTCCTAATACTGGTATTCCGGTACAACGTTTAAAAAAATACCGAATATGTACTGGGTATTGTAGTTTTGGTCCGGTATTGCAAAACCTAATTATAATCATAAATAAATTTTTTAACCGCATATTTGTTTATGATCGGGATCTGGTTGATGGAAGTCCTACTGTACATGCAAATCTGAAGCGCTTATTTCTTAAAATTCGTACAACTTAAAAGGTTGCAGCTGAAACTTGTCGAATTCTTTCAACAAATGATTAAGCTTTCTTATTGTACAAAAAAAAACAGACAGCAGGTCCTCTTAAGATTTTTTTTTAAAGCTTCTTCAAATTTTAGATTTTTCAAGTTTGCGCTATTAGTATATACATTAAAAAATGCTAAAAAATGAATTACATACTTAAAATGCATCTGTCTACACATATGTATTGGGAAAGTTACAAAGTAAGAGTTTTCATTCTGTCCCTACATAGACGCGTTTACCATCAATATAAACATTTCAATCGGCACACGAGCAAAGCGGCCTGCATGCGATACACGGAGCAGGTAACTGTCCCGGTTTAGTCACTTAGGGGGCCAATCCAAGTTAATGATGCTATTATGCAGCCGTGAGCATTATTTGGCGAAACAAATGTTTCAAATACTATTTAATATTTTATACTTTATTTTTCTTAAAGAAAATAGTTTTTTAATAAGATTTCGAAAATAAAATATTTCTATTTTAACAATCAAAACTACAAAATAAAATATTTCTATTTTAACAATGGGAACCACAAAATAAAATATTTCTATTATAATAATCTGAAACACAAAATAGAATATTGTATTTTTTGTGCCTACTGGGGCTTTTTGATAAACATACAGTATATCTTATCATCAGGAAACTATTTCTACTCATAAGTCTATTGAATGCGAACCATTATTTTCAACAATAATATTTCAAATTGAAATTGAAAATAAAGACAAAGCCCAAATAATTTCAATATTTTTCAAATAAAATACTGTTTTCAAAAATTACTGCCTCAAATAAATTATTTTTATTTTCAAAAATTACTGCATCAAATAAAATATTTTATTTTCAAAATTGTACACGTGCTTTAAAATAAATAAGATTATTTATTATTTATTATTTAAAATACTATTTTCCACAGTTCTGTAATTTACACATCGAGTGTATCATTTTGGAAGCAACTGCGTTTTCTTCACTTTGACAAAATTCACCTCTTTATTAGTACATTTTCTTTCGTATATCTGTGTCGACATATCCGTCAGTAGCGATGCCTACGCACGTCGTAGATCTTCAAAACTTTTAAAGCCGGGAAGAGAATAAACTTCTGATTTCATGCATGTGAAGTAGCTAGATCGCCCAGACGTTACGTTCCATGAAAGGCTGATATTATCTACGAAATCATTTTAACTACTCGCAAATGCATTTCGCCCTGAGATAAGAAATTCAGTGACGCGATTACGCTCACGGAAACAGAAAATAAAGCGGGGTTATAAACTTTTGAATTACTCTTTAGCTTCCAGTAGTGTTATCTGATCATTCCGGTATTTTGCAGCTGGCACTCATTATCAATGCCATACGTTGTGCAATCATTCGTACGGAATTATTTGTTCATTAGTTATTTGAATAACGCGTTGCTCTCTAAATAATAATAATATATATTGCTCATTTTATTTAGAAAATTTAATAAACTGTTTAATGCAAATTTACCAGTAGAGTTGACCATTTTATAGAAAAACATAAAAAATAAGGTTTTTGTAAGCTGTGCACTTTTGATGAAAGTGAATCTCGGATGCCATGTCATCTGTTGGTTGAAATTCAAAACAAGTACATGGGAAGTGATGTATATACATGGTAATAACGGACGTCTTAATTCATTAAAGTTACTAATATGCCTATATATACAGGGTGTTCCAAAAGTGTAACTCCTGGAAATGGGAGGTTCCTTATGTAGGAGGTTTACTCAAAGAATGTTTAGTCTTAATCGGTTCGTTACAAACTGCACTGTACAAAAGATTGTTATTTTACAGATGAGTATCGGTTGTTAATGGTAAATCGATCGTCGGTTCGTAATAACAACCAGCAGCAAACGTCAGCTAGTCACCGACGATCGATTGGCACTAACACATTGGTATATTTAAATAAATGCTTACAGTTGGGTCATTTGAAGCGACATTTTCCTTTACAAAAATGGCGTCCGCGGCTTTGTTTAGGAGTTATTAACGAAAAACACGAACCAATCAGAACGAAGCTATAGCGAACTGAATCCGACTCGGCGACAGGTACCGCTAAGCGTGGCGTAGCCGTTGACCGAGCCAGAATCAATCCGCTGTAACCGCAGTGTGATTGGTCCGTGTTTTTCGTTAATAACTCCTAAAAAAAGCCGAGAACGCCATTTTTGTAAAGGAAAATGACGCTTCAAATGACTCAAGGAACCTCCCATTTCCAGGAGTTAGACAAATTTTGGGACACCCTGTATGTTTTTATTTCCTTAACGTTTCTGTTAAGAAAAGCTGTACGGTTCAGGTAAAAAAATCCATATGTTGTGAACTTTTCGCGATTGAATTATTTGCTTTTTAAATTTTCACATAGTTTTATAATTGATAAATGCATTGTTTTTGTTATTCTAACCTGCAAAGACAATAGTATATTATGAGGTCAGTTACTGAATATTGTTTTTGAACAATTTTCAGAAGTTGACAGGCGTAGTCAGTTACTGAGGTGACTCATTGAAATTTGTTTAGATTTATAATGTATCCATTTTACATCTACGATTGTTAGGAGTATAAAATATAATTCTAAATTTTGTAGCATGTTGTATTTTAGAGGATGACCACATGGTCAACTATTGATTGCATTTACGGTCGATTATTGACCAGTGTCCACTTTTTTAAAACAGTCATGTGCGTGACATTATAAATACCAACGGAAAATTAAAATGCTATACTGTTGAACAACAATAAATGGCCTGCCTGGCTGCCTGTTGAAAAACTTGTGAACGAACACATAATATTTTTATATGAAGGAAAACATTTCCCTGGAATAACTCTTCGTGTAACTAAAACTAAAGCGACTATTTCATCCATGGAAATGTACTGGCGATTGTGGAAGTGGTCACAGAAGCCTGATGTGCTGGACTACGAGTGGAAGGGTGTACTTTTTCATATCAATGAGCCCACGAAATCGAGCAGAACTCGCAACGTCGACTCTGTTCTTGAATTGAACTTTTTATGGAATTAGTTTGTTTTGTTTCTTATTTTATTCTTTAATTGTAATTTGTGCTGGTAATTGTTGAAACTAAATGATACTAAAATGATTCTCAACATTATTGCTTTAACCCTCTGTCTAATATAAATGCTCAACTATTAACGAACGGAAGATCAATTACTAGATTTTTCATTTTTAAGATTGGTGAACATCTGAAGCAATTACTGAATTTTTAAATATGTTTATTAAATTTGTATATATAAACTTTTTTTAAATAGTGGCCTTGTTGCATAACCTAGAAGACTTAAGGAGCGTCTTCAAGCATCGACACTCGTTATTTTATAACAGAGCAAGTGGTTACTATTGTTCGCGTATAAAATTTCTCTCAACTGGTCAACTACTAGTACCTTTACCTTATGCGTTTATTTTTTTTAATAGGTCAAGTATTCTGGTTAACATACGTTTTAATTATGACTATATGTATTAACTTCTTATTGAATGCTATAAGTTTTCCAACCATTCGAACAGAATATTTTTTCAACAATTATTTAAATACCATGTTGCTCTGTAAATAATATTAGTATCCATATATTGTCTCTCCTATTTAAAGAATTTAATAAATTGTCTATATGTTCCTTTGTTGTAATAGGTCACAATTACCTCTTTTTTTATTTTTTGGGTCACAATTATTCTTGTTAAAATACTTCGTAATTATAATTATTAACTTGTTGTCCCTATCTTAACTAAATATTTTGTTTGTAAAAATATAGTAAAGCGCAGTTTGAGTAAACGTTTTCCCAAGTGACATTTACAAATTGTTAGTTTTTATTTTATTATTGCACATCATTTTATTATAAAGTAATCAGATGCTTTACTACTTACTTATTCAGATTAATTGCATTGAAATAACGATTTCTTTTAAAGTAAACGGTGGATAGTAAAATTAACATTGGCATTTCTATATGATGATATTGAACCTTAGTTAAACAATTTGTGTTTTGTTTGAGTATTTTATATCAACCGTGTTGCTAAACGTATATTATTCAAAAATTCTAACTCTTATAGTATTTCTTTATTGTTTTATGTTGCTCATCGAACCAATGTCAATAAAGTATTTTCATAATAATAATAATATCGAACAGGAAGAGTAATAAGTAGACTGCGGAGTTTATGCGTTTATGACGAAAATGAGAGTAGGAATAATTAAAAACAATACCAATAATAAAAATTATAACGACATTGAAAAAACTAAAAAATGCCATTCTATTATTTTTAGCCTTCTATTATTTTTTTATTAATTAGAAATAATTTAAAACTATAACGACATTACATGAACTAAAAAATGCTATTGTATTATTTGTAGCCTGTTAAACGTATTAGAAAAATAATAATAGGTAGGAATAATTTGAAACAGTAACATTAGAAGAATTAAAAAATGCTATTGTATTATTTGTCGCCTACGAAACATATTACAAAAATAATATTAACTTCCCGATTTTTTTTCTATTTCATTTCAGTTTTTCACAATTTAGATCGAAAATTTGTGTGGTGCATAAATATTTGTAATCTAAATAAGTGAATCTCTCTAAGAACGTGTACAAAATTAAATCATCTTCCAAGTATGAATAATACAATTAATCCTGAACGAGTTAATTGCGGTTATCGTACGCTACGCGAAGGTAATAATACCATAATAATCGAACAAGATAAACCCACGAGGCTGCTATTATATTCCAGGTGGGTCTCCATACGACGCCACGCGCGACGGTTCAATTTTTTATTTCAAAGTTTATCAAACCTGCCCAATTTAAATAGGCTTCGAACTAATTTTCGTCACGAACGGCGCTAATCTGTAGTCTGTCACGTAATTTTTCTGCTTTACATAAAATAACTACTTCGAAATTCCCGTCGGGCACGTAACGAACAAAAAGACGGGATTCAGTGGTTGCGACGAGTTTCCACGACAAGAAACCCGTGGCTGGCGTTATTTTCCTACGTTTACAACCGTAATTGCGATTCACCAGATCGATCGTACTACGAAATACATTATCACGCGCCTGCGAAGCTTGTTCTTCAAGGAAAATGCCGAAGAACTGACAAGAACTGGAATACGTAGCTAATTGAATCCGCCCACAAGATGGACTTCGGAGTGAAAAATTCAATCCGGTGTGTAATAAGAGCTTTTATCTTGTTATTTTATTAGGCCGTATCTGGATAAAGAATTTTTTCTTCGAAGACAATCTCATTCCTGGTTATGACTAGATTTACCAGATTAAGCTGCGTCCCCATTCCGACTCTACCTTCCCCTTCTACGACGCTATATTTCTCACGCTTCCGCCACCGCTGTGGTCCAGATTGAAAAATCGTGACCCATTAGAGTGACTTCTACTTAACGAATTCTTGTATTTATATATCCATATATCTCAAAAATAAAATATTAATGAAATAGAATAAAAAGTTTTAGATAAAACGAATCTCAAAGTCGAGCATTTTATAAATCATGTTTTCTCTCCAATGAAATTGCCTTTCTTCTTCTATGAACTTTGGCGATTCCATTTATAGTCCAGTCGGCAGGTCGAAAAAAAGGCGTCTACCTGGAAAGTATTCCGAACTCAATGAAATTTTGACACGTCATTTAGGGATACTCTGGGGTGTCGAATCTCAGTTTTCGACCTCGAGGACCCTGTGCTAACTTGGGGAGGGGGAAAAAACCACGATTTTTATTACCCCCCCCCCTTGTTTTGGTTTTTCGCCTATTACTCAAAAACTGCGGTTCCTCTGAACTTTTATTTTTCATTTTTGGAAAGAGCTTTAAATTTCCTTCAAATTACACTAGTCAATTTTTTTTTGACCCAATAGGCACCGAGAGACAGGCGTTCAAAATTAGGAAATGTTTCTCAAAATGACATTTTGAGCCACGCATTGTGACATTTAGAAGGAAATTGCAAGTTTTTGGCTCATAACTTTAGTTTTCCAACATACTCTTGAATTGGAGGCATAAATTTCAGCAAATCTATCATGTGGCCTCAGAAACAGGACGCACAGATGGATAGAAATTTTCCTGCATTACATTTTCTAACTGCAGTGGCCTGCCACACCGAACATGCTGAATATTGAATATTTCATACTCCAAATCCTCAGAAATCTTCATTTTTATAAAAGAATATTAAACTGTTTTCCGCATTCATGTAAACGAAGAAAACGAGAAATATGATAAATAACTATTTTGTGTATGAAAACTGTTGCAGTTTCGTGTAAATACCGAGATGTCTCATTGATCTCCGCCACCCGTAATAATTTTCTTATTCATACAAATACAATCCATGTTTTGGCAGAAAGTTATCGTATTTGGAAGGGGACATAAGTCTGCGTGGGTGGACGTCATCTCAAGGTCATTATTTCCGCAATCTTACAAACAGCAATATTTTTTCAACGAGAACGATATGGTCTGTTATTTACATTTTGATGGAGCGTTTCAAAGTACCTATTATGAAGGTCATTCAAGGTCACTGAAGGGCAGCTGCAATGGAAAGTAAATTGGCTCAAAGCACTTCTCTACTACATTCGTGTTCTCTCTGATTGCTGGTTCACCACTGTATCCATGATCAAGCTAGTCTAAATAATTTATTCCTCATTGCACTTGCCCTTGAGTGACTTTGAGTGACCTCCATAATTGGTAATCGCGTTCGTCTGAATATGCTCCATCAAAATGTAAAGAAAAATCTATATCAGACAATTTTAAAAAAACAATACTGTTTGTAAGATTTCGGAAAATATCACCTTGGATGACTATCACCCACACAAACTTATATCTGCTTCGAAATAAATTTCTCTTAAAATATTATCTTGTAATTACTACAGGGTGTCCCAAAATTCTTGTACTTCCCGGAAATGGGAGGTTCCTTAGATCATTTGAAGCGACATTTTCCTTTACAAAAATGACGCCAGCGGCTTTGTTTAGGAGTTATTGACAAAAAACATAGACCAATCAGAGCGTGGCTAGAGCAAACGGAGTCCGACTCAGCGACAGGTCCCGCTTAGCGTGGCGGCGCCATTGGCCGAGCCAGAATCAATCCGCTGTAGCCGCGCTCTGATTGGACCATGTTTTTTGTTAATAACTCCTAAACAAAGCCACTGGCGTCATTTTTGTAAAGGAAAATGTCGCTTCAAATGACCCAAGGAACCTCCCATTTCCGGGAAGTACACGAATTTTGGGACACCCTGTATAAATGACAAAGTTATTTGAGGTGGCAGAGTTAACCTTCTCTCTGTTTATGAGGTGCAGATGCACCCTAGGCTGTTAAACACGGAAATAAAAAGTTTGGTGAATGGAAAATTTCCAAAAATTCTCTAGGATTGCTATCTCAGATATATTTCATATTTTCTAATTAATGCAGGCAAATTTTCTCTTTACGTTCTGCTCCGAAAATACATATATGCGAGTCCAATTACACCCCTGTGCACGATTAACATTAGAATAGGAATACACAGAGGAATACAATAGGTTGAACGAGACACCCATTATACAAATGAATTTTGATTTCACGTTGGACTATTCGACTATTTGCGAAATCTGAATCAGATGTTTGAAGCCTCTATTTTGTTAAGGTTTGTAACGGTCTAGGAGCTCACCAGTTGAAACCATGCCATAAACCACCCGGTTTAAAGCTCCCAAAACTCTCGGGCCATCAGAAATCCCACAAGACTTCTGTAACTCTTGATAGCCTAGAAACCTCCGGTATCCTAGACTCCCTAAACCTGCCGAAGCTAAAATGATCCAATTTAAACCACCTTTCAGCTTACTGAGCAAATAGCTTTCACCGGCTATACAAGTTACGCAATTGCTACTAAAGTCTGTGGGTGGGTAATCGTGCCGACATGAAACATGCATTATTATGTAAGCGGGCGCATGAACGGCAGGATATTGCACTATTTACTGATATAGTTCACTGCCAATATTTTTGCCAGAATGTTTCTTTCGAAAGTCAATATACGAATAAACTAAAGTATTACTGTGACTATAATCAAAATCATACTGTTTATTAGTACGATTTATCAATAAATCTTATTGAAACGAATCGGTACGATTCATCAAAAAATCTTATTGGCAGAAATTGATACAATTTATGATTTTAACGCTAACCGTACCGAGCACAAAATGCAACTGCAATACATTGTTTTATAACAATAAGGGACTCCTACCGGTATACAAAATACCAGTATTAAATTATCAAACCGTCACAGTATTCTTCAATTATAATGATTCGAGACAACGCGTTTACAAACGCATAACGAATTAGATCAAAATTATTTTCAGAATGGGAGATATTGAAATAAAAGATATTTTGATCATTCGGATACCTCCATTTCTTTATAGATAGATACATAGAGCAGGGATAAAACTCAATCCTGTCTTCTCAAATGGAATTACATGATTCTGTATTTAGATTCTGATATAGCGTTTCTAAACGTGTGCAGTGAACATAACTGAAAAGGTCACTCAAGTTCAACTGTAATGTAGCTAATTTGTTTAAAGAGATTTTTAGAAATATGCGAAGCACTGAAATACACATATATTAGTGATTAAACTTAATTAATAGTTTCTTAGTCTTCGTCAAGATCGTCAAGGTTTATTCTTCTTTTTCTACGGTTTTACTCTTCACGAGGATAAATGTGGATCTGAGGCAGCGGTGGATTTAGTTATCGGTTTTATAGGCTGCCAAGAATCTTCTTCGCGGTCAAATAAATAGAAATAAAAACAATTTAAATTAAAAACATAAAACAAAATAAATTATAATTATTATTAACAGAATTGAGCACACGGATAACAAGAAGTTAACGACCGACATGTTTGTTGCGAGCGCTCCTTTCAATTTGACTTCTTCCTTGCAATCTGTTGGCGACGATAATTTTATAATTCTTCTGTTCCATTTCTGATTTTCTATTTTTATAAATTTAGCTATCTTTAGTAATATCTGTATTTTATATGTTTATATTGACTGATATTTAGTAATCTGAATATTATATGTTTACAAACCAATAAGATATTTATTATTATTTATTATTATGTCTTATTTTAATTTGTAACCATTTTTAGTCATTAGTCATAATGAAATTCTGATTGCGTATTTGGTCATTGGTTATACAATTATAGTCAGTAATCAATATTCATTCTTAATAAAAATTTAATCATTATTCATTAGTCATTACGCTCAAATACTTATGTAGTCATTACTCATAGGAACGCTCAAGTTACTTAGTCATTAATTATTAGTCACTTTTGTAGAGCTTATAAAGTTATTAGTCAGTAATCATAATTGAGACTAGTGTTTGCCCAACTTTGAGATATCTTCATAGAATAAGGTGTAAATAAAAGCAATATTTAATTCTATACTAGAAGAATTACACTGAACATCTTCTACCAAGGGGTATCTAAGATCGAGCATGTAATATTCGAACCAAGAAAGAGACAGAGAGCTTTTAATTAAAATGAAACTACAGGAATCCAAAGTATAATCAAACAATTTGATTAATTCCATCCTAGAAATTCTGTTTCTTGCATTTGATCAAATTTCTTGTATCCGAAGGATAATAAACTTCGTCGTACAAACTTTCTGCATGTTCTTCGAATATGTTTCTCGAACTCCTTGAACTCGAGGACCTAATTATCAACTACCTCCCAAGGAACAACATCCATTATGGTCTTACCCAACAGCGAGTTACAGTACAATGGGCATTGTAGAATAGTTTCACTAGTAACGGTTAAATCTTCGGTTCACTTATTCTTCTATAATACAGGGGAAGCCACGAATTGCGATCAGCTTAGGTTACTCTGTTGCTAGTGGTTCGATCGGAAATTTTTTTAGCTAAAATGGTATGTACTTATGGTATGTACGTGTCTAGAAAGCCTTTCGGAGGATTAACTAAACAATTACCTCATTCTGCGATCGCCCAGATGAATTTCTTTCCGCTGTTGAATTTACAATGTGCCGTAAATCAGGTCCTGGCAAAGGGTCCTAGTTTGCCCGATAAGTATGGTTTCAAGTGACGGAACGTCTTCGTCGACAGGTCACGTTTCACCCCACTCTTTCTCCGAGATAGGCCTCACGCAGAGCCATGGAAAAGAGGACTAAACATTCTTGAGGATGTTGATTGATAAATGCAACTTTCGCCGGGAACCGAACCTGAAGTACATTTTCTTCCTCATCTCGTACGGGCAGGAAGTTGAGTTCAGACAGTTCATTCTTCAAAATTGTTGAAAATCAAGCTAACTTACATGAGAGGATTTTATTAGAAACGGTTCACACGATTAAACATCAAAACGTAAATCTTAGGTATGAAGCACTTAAAATATATGAATATTACGCGGCGTTACTGACCAGTAATGTTTTATGATGAATCTTTCTAACCAACAAAATCTTAAAACTGTTTACACCGCATCAAAAACACTATGAATGTTGAAATGTTGGATTGGAATTTTTTATTGGGTTCAAATAAACCGCCAAATATCGATTTGCCAATGGCTTGATGTACACAACCTGATTCGTTGTCTCTCCAGACCAAGACCTTCGTCGTTTTCATACGAGGACGTTTGCCACATTTCACCTTGCTATGTATTATGCCGGCATGTAGTCAGCACGTGGTTACAAAAACGCATAAATAATTTTTCACTTAGCAAGTAAGTTTGCTTCATAAAACCATTGGTTTTTCGTTTCTCCTTTATTTTTCTTTTTGCTTTTTAAAACGGAATTATATAATTTACAATGATTAATTTTCACAAACGCAATTATATATTCTTGAAAATGGTCTTAAACTAGACCGAAACGTTGAAAAAAGTTATCTTAATTTGCAAAACTGCTTAGTTAGTAACATGGGATCGAACCTTTGCGCCGTAAATATCAATCTATTTATTTAAAATTAGCGATCGTGATCAAAGAAAACAGTTCATTCTTAGATTCAGACAAGCAACATCATTGAATCCTCGGGTAGACAAGTACAACGCACCTGCCATTGCCTTGTCAATCATTCGGTATGAGTTTCAAGACTTTACACTGCGGTATTTCCTCGTCCAACGATCAGGACAACCGCGCCACATTCCGCGTCGCATCAATCGAGATCCCTCGCGTGCGCTTGCGTATAAGGTAGGACCTGCTAGAATTACCTTACTGACCAGTCCACTAGCATGTCCGGGACGAGACGCTTTCTTTAACGTTGTTCCTTTTTAAGTCGATCAATCATTGTCTTTTGCGATCACGTGATCCATTGAAACGACTACCCAAAATTAATTTGGAGGGTTGTAACATTTGTGTGAAGGCATTCGCCAGTCAACGCGTCCGCGATCTTACCGGGCTCGAAGCATTATAACCTTAACTGGAAATTCATCTATGCATCACCCGCGAGTGTCCCTCAAACGGCACGACGAAACAAACTTGTAAAGATACCTTTATCCATAATCAGAACATATTTGGGTTAATTGGTAAATTCGTGCAATTCACTAAATTCATAATTATCGTCCAATATCCTAATCGAGTACTTGAACGTCTCCACACAATACAATCTGACCTCTCCGATGGTATCAATTAAATTATACAAGCACGAAGCCTACTAACAAACTTAATGACTCCCTGGTTTAACATTAGGTTCGTTGCGGCATACCAATAGTCCAAACAGAGATTAATCGAACGTAGTGCCTCCCCAGTTTTGCATTGGGTTTCGCTCACGAAATCTATTCCATTCTAGCAGCTCCCTGATTTCGCATCAGGTTGTCTGCGTTTCACTCCATTCCTAGAGGCTCCCTGACTACGCGACAGATTCGTCCTCGCTGTCTACAGTACTAGTGGCTTCCCAATTTCGCATTGGGTTCGTCCGCGTATCTTAACTAACAAAAACGTTGTAAAATGCAACCATATTCTTAGGGTAACAACCCTTCGCCGGCCATTTGTGCTGTTCGCGGCTGTGGCTCGTATAACACCCCTAAAAGAAGGGTGTAACAAAGTGGGAGGTTTACCTATAAAAAATGGAAGGTGACCTTGATAACTTTGGAAAAAACGGGTTGACAAGAAATGTGTTGCAATCTTCTTACAGCTCTCCTTGAACCATGTTATTATAGCTAAAAAAATTCCGATCGAATCGCTAGCGAGAGTAATCTAAGCTGATCACGCTTCGTGTCTCGTGTTGTATATTGATCTTATTATATTTTTTACGAGATTGAGTCATACTTTTACTATCACGTGAATTCTGCGATTAATAAATTACATTTTATTGGCAAAGAATTAGAATATTTGTTTCATGCGTGGACCAAAATTTGAAGAACTGTCTTGTACTTAATGGTTTATTAATACGGCAAGATCCAAATTAACCTTTTTTTACGGATGTGGAGGAACCGACCGAAGTCGGTAAAGAAACTTCACACCTAGGACACCCGAATAATCGGGGTCCTTTTTGACCCACTTTTGGGCTACCCCACCCCTCTCGACCTGCTCTCCGCGCATACTGAGAGGGCGGAAGTAGTCAACTGCCACTCCTGTTCTTTGCTTTTATGATCCAAATTAACCATTAGCACACGAATGGTGACTTTGAGAGGAACCACTAAAAATTTCTGTACCATTATTCAAAATTACTAAACGTTTAGGTATTGTATGAGGTGTTATGTATCACAGTTTCTCTTTACAATAAGAGAGGTTCTGCGTTTTATTTCGTAGGTGGAATAATGCGACACACACACACTCCTTCACCGTAACAAGATCGTAGTTCATTTAAACTTATGTACAATAGCTCACTAGATGCGAACTAGAAAAATTTTAAAAGACTCGGTTTGTACTTGTAAATATTAGAAACTTTCTTGATTGACAAAAAGATCGATTCTGATTTTTACTTCTGAGTTCGCTCGCTTCTCACCTCGGTGGTGAGATTATGTGGTGGGAAAAATGTTCCCTTTTGAGGGATGAGAACATCTCATTCGTTGACTGACTTGAGGGAGGAGCCTTTTCCGTACATCTCCTATCGGCGGAGGAGGACATCCCCACCTCAAGCCAATCGCGGAAGTTAATGCCCAAAACAATGGTACGGGCAGCGGACCCGGAGTTGAGTGGAAATGTCCGAGTGGCTAGCACGTGTTCGCTTTATTGCCCCTTGTCCCAAGTGGGCGAATTTTCCAGGGACTCGGAAAACAGAGTCGTCCATCTGAAATCCTACGTGGATGCGCTTTAAGGCCTGACTTTCACGAACTGCACAATAATCAACCGTGCAATACGTGAGAGTCCGAGGCTCAATTTGCGCTTCCTTGGGACATCGGTTTCGTGACTCTCATTAAACGGGATGGTAAAAAACTGGAAAAGTGCTGGCTTCCTCTTGACTCCTATACACATGTCCCGATGGTCAATGGTACCCTTGTGAACCCTTCTATGCATGTCATAACATGAGGCATTGTACCAATTTCATATCCATAAAATTTCAAAAATCATAGGGAATGGAAATATTCTAGGGTCGGAAGAAATGTTTAATTTTCGAGTTAAAATAGCTCCGAGTACAAACGGTTAATGAATGAGTGACCGGACAATTGAAACATATTCAGTTTCACCTTACTTGATCATCATAAGTATGTATGTCGCTTATTTGTTATGATACAAAAAAAGCTCAGAGGGAAAGAGTATTCGATTCTCAAGGTCACCTTTCTCGCTTATTTGTTATGATACAAAAAAGGTCAGAAGGAAAGAGTATTCGATTCTCAAGGTCACCTTTCTCGAGATTTCTAAGTCACCGAGATTTTTTTAATGCGGCTAAATGCTTTCATAACAACAATCTAACAGCTCTTTAAAAAACAAAAACAGAATCAGCAATGTAATGTATATTGACCTTCGCGTGACCTTCAACGAGAAAATCACGCTTGTATAGGAAGAAGGTAATCCAAACCTACCCGAAAACTTTTACCAAAATTTTCACTACATACCATCTGATAAACTAATTCATCTGGCTTAGGAGAAAATTGAAGTGGTTCGGTCCATTTATAAAGAAGTAATTCTGTTTTAAAGTGCGTGTCGTTGATTATGAGACTGACTATAATTGCAAATTATTCTATCTTTGTCGTACATCTTTCTCACAACGTTCTCGACTCGCTTCAACTTTCTGTAGAACATTTCCTGCTTTTCACATCTCTCTAAAGGTACGTATGGGCTTCGCTACGGTATACGTTTATCAACCAAGTTTTTACGAGTCCCTGCACTTTTTCTCGTTACTGTTTTTCCACTTTCCGAGTTTCCAAGCGCGGTCTTGTTTTTGTCTCCCTCACCAGCTGTTCTACTTTATTTTTACTTGTTTCCTCTTCTTTGACACGTTCTTTTTAAAGATTAGCATTTTCGTTCCATGGACAGTCCTCTTTTTAAGTCTTCTCGAGCATGCCTAACAATATGTACAAATTATTCTTATGAGCAGTGGAGTATTTTTCGAATAAAAGTAAGGAATATATAAATATTCGTTATTCAATTATTTATCATTCAAGTTATTCGTTTATGCGTTTGGTAAAACATTTAATTGTTATTTATCATTCATAATTTCTTATACGCATTTGCATTTCACAGGGCGAATGTAACGCATATTAAGGTACATTTACTGTTGCATGAATTATTACTATACAGGGTGTCCCAAAATTCGTGTACTTCCCGGAAATGGGAGGTTCCTTGGGTCATTTGAAGCGACATTTTCCTTTACAAAAATGACGCCAGCGGCTTTGTTTAGGAGTTATTAACAAAAAACACGGACTAATCTGAGCGCGGCTACAGCGGATTGATTCTGGCTCGGCCAATGGCGCCGCCATGCTAAGCGGGGCCTGTCGCTGAGTCGGACTCCGTTTGCTCTAGCCGCGCTCTGATTGGTCTGTGTTTTTTGTTAATAACTCCTAAACAAAGCCGCTAACGTCATTTTTGTAAAGGAAAATTTCGCTTCAAAAGACCCAAGGAACCTCCCATTTCCGGGAAGTACACGAATTTTGGGACACCCTGTATATTGTACTATTGTATGAATTATTATCTCTCAACCACTGGGGAGATCCCCCTTGAATTCAGTCAAGCGGTAAACATGCTCGACGACCGAATTAGCAAGGGTCCAATGTCAATGAGAGTCACACAAATACAAATGAAGCATAAGATTACAACTTTCGTAATTTTTTTATTGTTTTTTTATGAACCTTCTACCATCGTAATCGTCTCATTTTCCTCGTTAAAATGACAGGAAACACGATATAATTAGGATTATAATTACTCGTGTAATACGCGATTATATAATAATTTTGGTTGTAAGAAAGAGGGTGGGAAACAGAAAAGAAAAATAGGCACGCAGTCGAAGTGTTGGAACATCTGTAAAAAGAAAGTCTAGTGTTAAAGGATCCTAACAGTGTCCTTGTATATTTTAACAGTTCTCAGGTCAGAAGTGGAAGGCCTGCAGTCTTTCTCTTCTAAGAGCGTCTGAGCAATAAACTTAGAGTCCGCACGTGTTAGTAATTTCCCGAGTGGACCCAACAGGATTTTTCCGTCCCCAAACTTTCTCTTTTAGCGTCACTTCAGTTTTGGATCGCGAACCCTACAGAAGTCTTCTGACTTGTTTCCTCGGTTATAATAAAGAACTATCTTGGATTTTGAACAGTGAATTTTATCTTTTATTAAAACCCCATTTCCATTACGAAGCGTCGAATTTCAGTCATATTTCAATCGCTATCCTTTTTTATGTTGGGCACACTACAAAGAATGTAGCACTTCTACTCAGTGATTTGATTACAACCAACTTTTCTCGCGCATGCGCGGCGATTTCAACCTCAGTAACGTAACCTTCTCGATAAAGTGGGGTATCTCGAGTACCCCGCAGAATTAAAAAAGTGCCATTGCCAGGCAACGCTGTGCCGGCGGCAATGTTCGGCTCTCCATTAACACGTCGAGTGCCACGTCAGTCACCGGTGACTGACACCGACCTTTTCGTCCAGGCCACGTCAGTCATCGGTGACTGACAGTACTACAATACCTTACTACGATACCTGCGCGTGCGGGCTGACGGGGAAGTCGCTATAAAACCGCGTGGCACTCAACGTGTTAAAGTCTCGCTCGGCGCAGTAGACGCGGTCACAAATCAAAAAATAAAGTTATTTTTGCAAACGCTGTCTACCCAGAATGCGCCTGTTGAACAGTATTTAAGGATTTATTATATACATATGAAAAGGCAACGGGTTAAGCTACCCTTAAAACGTTAGTAATTAAGTTCCGAGACGAAACACTAGTCCTATGTCATTAAAGATACGCTACTGTTTTGGCCGTGCATGCGCAAGAAAAGTTGATTGTAATCGGAGCACTGCTTCTACTAGAACCAGAGTGGCCAGACGAGTACGACCTTGGAACTCGCGAGGGGAATACAGTACCCCTTCTCTGATGACCAGCAGTATGCGCAAGCGCGACGGGGATCGAGTGAGGCGCATGGGAGACACGTTGCACAAGCGCGACGGGGATCGAGTGGCGCGAATGACGACGCGTGGCGCTTACGCGATGGGGACGCAACAATGACAGATGACATATTGCAAGTTTTAGGTTATTGCGGCGTATCGAACCTATTACCTACTTAATGAAATGAATTATATGAATCGTTCTAGATATTATCAAAATTCTTTATTATAAATAAAATGAATTGTATCATGTGGGAGTTTCAGTTGTGAAGTGAAGTATGCTTATTATGTATAATATGTATGTTGAAAAAAATGTTGAAATCTGTACTACTGAGTTACATTCCAGTAAAATCATAAATGTCCTAAAAATAAATCATAATCTAAATTTTAACACTTTTAAGGAATGGACAGCAAGTTTTGAAACTACCTTTTTCAATGCATATCTTAAAAAGTTCAATATTGGGAAGATGACACAAATTGTAGAACTAATAATATTGTGTGTGTGAATATAATAAATATATTATACATAATACAATAATATACATTAAAATTGTAGGACAATATAGCCTATCAGCTAGACATATACGCTACGGGAAAAGATGACTGGCGTGGGCGTTCAAATAACAACTATTCAGTAGGTAATAGATTCGATACGCCGCAATAACCTAAAACTTGCAATATGTCATGTGTCATTGTTGTCGTCATTCGCGCCACTTTATCCCCGTCGCGCTTGCGCATATTGCTGGTCAACAGAGAAGGGGTACTGTACTCCCCTCGCGAGTTCCAAGGTCGTACTCGTCTGGCCACTCTGACTAGAACTGTCGCTCGGCAGACTTGACCAGTGATGGGATCGTTGGCGCTTTTCACGCGCATCCGCGACGATTATAGCCTCGGACGGCCTCAGTCAAGTACGAAGATCGGGTACCTTGGTCACTCATAATAGTTCCCACTACTTTTCCCTCAATAGTTTCCCACAAACGGACGTAGACGTAGACAATTCCCTGACGAAACTCGCGCATACGCGTGAAAAGCGCCAACAATTCCATCCCTGGACTCGACCAGTGATGCCAGACGGACCTCCATTTCTCGCACATGCGCATCGAAAACAGTAACGTATGTATAATGAGGCGATGATGTAGCAGAGCCCTGAGGCAGCTATATTGGCGGGAATGTACCGGTATAATTGACGGGACGCACAGTGATTCAACTGAACGACTTAGAAGTGCATAAGTCAAAGAACCAAACATGGAGTAGGCATTTAATACTATTTCTTATATCAACGCGCATGCCTGTAGAAGTTAAAATCGACAATTTTACTTCTCAAATCAATTATTGTAAAGCGTGGCAAACGTTGGAAGTAGCAGTATGGAAAATTGTATCGAAATAAAGGATCCTTTTCACCTGTAATTTATTGTTTAGAACATTAATATTGATTCTAATTATAATAGCTGTGTTCAGGAGCATTAGGAAGGTATAAAAAGAAATAAAATGATTCTTAGGAACGATTTAAATAACGTTTCTCAACGAAATATTAAGAAATACTTTAAGTTTGTTGTAAGAAATAGACTGCGGATCTTTATGTAAAATGAAAATTTTCTGCATCGATTGCAGGAAATATAAATTAAATTGAACGTTGTTTCATCCCTTACTGATTTTTATAGAGGAGAAAACATGTATTGACGTCTTCAATTTTTTACAATTTTCCAACAATTTCGAATTTCGTCTGCTAAATTTTTCTGTAAATACATAACGATCCGCAGTCTAGTAACAATACTCACCTGTATTCATATTCGCATTAATATTTGCATAAATATTAGAAATGGGAATGGATATATAAATAAATATACTTGTCATACTTTTGTTTTTCATAATCAAATCATATCAATTTCTTAAAACTCTGTATGGCGCTCTAGGTGTCACATTTTCTCAAGAAGTGTTCTTTACTGAGGCTGAAATCGCCGCGCATACGCGAGAAAATGTGACTCGTCTGGCATCAGTGATCGGAACACTGATTCTACTAGAACTCACGCTCGACCTTAGACCATATTCAGGGTGTTAGAAAATTCGTGTAGTTCCCGGAAATGGGAGGTTCCTTGGGTCATTTGAAGCAACATTTTCCATTACAAAAATGACGCCGGCGGCTTTGTTTAAAAGTTATTAACGAAAAACACGGACCAATCAGAGCGCGACCTGGACAGCCGGGCCAGCAGCAAAGCGTTGGCGGTACGCCATGATATCGCAACGAACAAGAGTTTCACGATTATGTGAATGCTCACCGATTTCAATGAGCTTTGGATATGTGGTCAAGACCATTATTCTGAACAACATTTCTCTTTACTTGTAAATTCATGGTATCGATGTTCTACCTTTTATCAAGACCGTTATTCTGAACAACATTTCTCTTTATGAAACTTTACTTGTAAATTCATAGGATCGATGTTCTACCTGTTATCAAGACCGTTATTCTGAACAATATTACACTTTAAAATGTTTGGCTTTCGGCTTTAGTTTACGAGATAATCGCGAAAAAACATTACTTGTCAATTCATTACGGGCGTTCATGATAGCGGACACGACCTGCTAATGTTTCCGAAATTAAAGCCGATCGTCAACCATTTCAAAGGAAAAAGATAATTAAATCGTCGAGTTTTATAACATTATTAACAAGAGATAATGCAAAATGGAGAGCTCTCCGACAGACAAACATCAACGGACTGAACTTTCTACGGAATATAGTATCCTTTTAAACAAAGATTGAAGATAGAAAAAAGGAGAGAGAAATAGAGGAAAAATGTGGCTGTCAAATATGCACAGTGATGTTAACCAGATCCACACAAGTCCCTAGCAGAAAGACATAGAACTGGGGGTCGACACGAAATAGTGAATAGACTTCGGTCATACAATGCGGAGAAAATGAAAAAAAGAAATATTCGTCGAGGATGTGATGGCATGTGAGTTGCCACATTGAAATGGTTACTCATTGTAACTTTTTTATTGTAATTATGTATACCAAAGTATTAAATTTAAATTTATTTCTATTGAAATTAAATTTTATCTTACATTACCGCTACGATAATATTTATATCTTACTAGCTGACATTGTTCTGTCCAAATTTCAATTTTGTTTGTGATCATTCTGTGAATTTGCGAAAAGCTATTGAAAGTGTTTAAACAAAGTAAAAATGAGAAAAAACGTATTTTTGAGTGATTATTGTATCTATTAACGATCGATGCCATGGATATTCAATTTAAAATGGTGATTTTTGCAGTTTGCCTGAATTTTCCGACCTTCCGTTGTAATTGTCTCCAAATTTTTTTCCTGAAAACTTTGTCCAAGACCATGAGGAACAAAACAAAAAAAGAATTACGCATATCCATCTTTCAAAACGTGATTTATGGTCTTGAGTTCATACAAAAATCCCACAGAAAGAAGCACTTTCATTTTTCCCCTAATTTTCCATTGTCCCGGACAACTTTTACAATTTTTCTTACTATAAAAACCTTATCCGGACTATTACGAATATTTTTTCAAAAATATTTTTATTTATCATGTAAGTATTCGTACGCCCTTCAAAGCAGTATAACTTCTGTAGAATTGTTCCAAACGACTCAAATTTAGAATTAAACTTTAGGATGTTTATGACTTTAAGTAATAATTAGCCGTAAATTGATTTATTCTAGTAATTTACAAATGTTAAAAATGTCTTCCTCGCCGTTGTAGGCAAATTCTTGCTAAACGAATTAATTACGCGTGAATCAAAATTAATGTGTTCGATCAACGTCAAGAAGTCTCTACATTGTGTATACAAAGCAGACTCTGTCTTAGTGAACGCGTACTTAACGAATTTTCAAACTCGATTTTCTTGCAAAATGAATCTCCGTATGTTAAAACTATATTCCTTATTTTCAACTAAATTTTATGAGAGGAATCATCCCCTTGCTGGTTGTACCACGATTTCACAAACACCCTATAGTCATACATCTTCGATTGTTTAAATTTTCCTACAATTTTAAATTTCATCCACTCAATTTTACTATAAATGAATAAAGACCTGCAGTCTAGTTATCATAATTAACACTGTCCCAGAGCAGAAATTAATTTAGTAAGTGATCGTTTTGCACAGTACTGGACGAAGCATCGCATTCTTAGATTACATTGTCAGGTTGCTCAACCCTTCTTTTGTGGATTCCACGCGGTTTACTACATCAGTATATCGTTACCACTAAGTATAGCTTGACTCCTTTATCTAGGAACTGCCTTTATTGAGGGTTACAGTCAACCATTACAAGTGTACACGTTCCAGCAACGAGCAACCCTTTGATAACACCGAACATCCTACATCTTGCATTATCTTGAAGCAGGATGTAACGTTTAAATGCAATATCTATTATCCAGATAGTGACGTCGTTGTTATTAGAGTTAAGCCCTTTAGGTACAGCCAAGTAGTAATTGATTATTATATATCTAGTAACCCATATACGAAGGTGAATAATCATTACGCAATATTATCTCCTCAACTGTCGTATCGCTGAATCTGTCTAGTGACAGATATAGTAGAGATCTTTGTAGCATGCTCAACGTAGAGTTGTAGAAAGGAAAGTAGGGTAGCGTGGGGACTAGGATTAAAAAAAAATTTAAGCTTATTCTGTGGCCACAGAAAAATATAAATCAATAAAAAACGTCCGGTTTCTCTTCATATGCAGAAGTATATCGACTGAAAAATAACAGTTATTAGCGATTGAGTGAATAAATCCAAGTCTCACATTTTCTGAATATGTTAACTTTTTCGATAAGTGGCCATACCGACACGGTTTCTTTTATTCTCCCGTTAACACCATTGTTACTGTAGAGATTGATACGATGAATGAGAACAATATATTTAATAAGAACAACATAACGCTGAGGATCTTTCCTCACTGCACATGTTGTTTTATTCCAAACGAAATGTCAGTTTTCGCTGTAGCAGTGGCGTCAACGTAAGAACAAAAGAAACCGTTGTCGGCATGGTCACTTGTCGAAAAAGTTAATATATTCAGACAATGTGAGATTTGAATTTATTCACTTAATCGCTAATCACTTTGTCATTTTTCGGTTGATTTACTTCTGGTTGGTGTTATTTTTTGTGTAAAAGTATCAGATTTACGTATACGAAGAGAAATCGGACGTTTTCTATCGGTTTTTATTTTTCTGTCACCACAAAATAAGCTTAAAAATTTAATTTTTTTTAATCTCCACTATTTTCATCAATATCTTGTGAACCGCTTAATCAATTAACCCCTTGAACGGAAATGACGAGTCCAGCTCGTCATAAACTTTCCTGAACAAACTGACAATGACGAGCTGGACTCGCCAGAAATTATTGAGGTTTGATGCTTTTTATGAGAGCAGTATCTGTAAGTCATTAAATTGAATATTAAAATTAAAATTAAAATCTTTAAAAATTAAAGATAATAAATTAAATCGTCTGCCAGAGCAGTGGTGACTGAAAATAAATTGTCGTTCAAGGGGTTAAAGATCCCATTATACATATTTGTTCATCATTGCAATGTCTTTCACTTGATACCAAGAACGATCAAATCGGACACATCTAGCTCCAGATATGGTTTTTAAAGTGAAAAGTAGTAAAAAATATTGAAATGTTACGTCTGTCGACGTATTGCGTAGGTGTAAGGATGTCCGAAAAACTAATAACGTGTCGGGCTTGAAGGAAACGTTTATTCAATATAGACTTTCGTTGCACGCTACAACAACCCCGTTGCTTCTTCGCCGCGTTATTTTATGTGTTTCCGCATCGTAGGCCGTTACTTTCACAAACCAATCATATTAAGCTAAAATTAACGCACGCCCTTCAAGAGGCTACAAGGTGAGGGAAACTGGCCAGTTTCTGGAGGTACCCTCGCCTTGAGCCCTCGTTACCTACCTATGGACCTTAAAGATGTGGATCCCATCTCTAGTGTGCGTGACTCACACAGCGCTACGTGTATACGTACACGAGAATGCAAGGGTTCGGAATTAGCGATGCCATTTCTATAATACATATTTCGGTGCTCTACGTCGTCACAATCGCTAGATAAAAGATCAATCTAGGAGGGACGTATACCAAGAACGCCTACTTTTACCGTTTTCGAGGTGTAATTTTGATTATTTGGCAGCCCTTGAGGACCAACAAGTAGTTAAGGACGGCTCGACCGTGCTGCCACTTTAAGTGACATGCAGTTTCTTAAATATCAATAAATTTAGGGTTCTTTTCGTAAAAGCAAGTGTCGTCCCTCCTTGGGGGACACATACAATGTCATTGCAACGTTTATTATTGAAAACCTGGCGTATTTAAAACCACAGGATCGCTAATTCGAGATGACGCATTAAAATGGAGAGTTCTGGAAACATATAATTTCGGAATTTTTTTCTGCAAGCGCTGCAGTCAGTTTCCGATCATGGACTCACTCCAGTCACGCAGTTACCGACGAAATCGGTATTACCAACGGTATTTTCCGGATCATTACCGTTGGCCTGGGCACACGGACACGCCACGCCGACCCAGCGTGCCTGTGTGCGAGTGCGTCTCGAGACGGCTAATTGCAACTGTAGAAAATGTACCTAACACCCCCTACTTAGTTCGTCTACCCGCAGCTCGTTTGTTTTGGCGCGACGATCGAAAAATTTTCAAGGTCACATTCGGATCCACACCCTTAATGCTTCGCACTTGGTCTGCAGATGTTTTACGGTACGTCAACGGCTATTGAGACCGTTAGCTGAAATACGAAGTCCCTAATAAATTATCGTAAAACAGAAAGTTCCGCTAAATCTTAAAAATAGCCTGAATATTATGTATATTATGTATGATACCCTACTGCGATCCGCATAGGCCACGGTTACTCGGATCCTTTGTGACTCTTACACAGGTTTAATTAATAGTTATTAATTAAATAATATTCGTTAGAAACAAGTATTTGTATTCCGCTCCGATCACTACATCCGGTTCTCATGTCATACCATACCTCCATTCTTATCATATCTCAATTCCCGTAACCCTAACCCATAACATCCACATCACTAAGTTAAGATAGATCATAAGACGCCTGTTATGTCTGACGATGCATTCGCGTAGAAGATAAGATGCTCCCTATCACATCGTATATATCACATATATATCCTACCTCGTCACTGCAACTGGGGATACAATAGTTCGGACAGTCAGACTGTCACTCTGTTGTCAAGTCTCCAGCGAGGTTCGCCGCCTCCTGGACGTCCCGTTCCGGACTCCGACGAGTCCTCGTTCCCATCCGCCTTCGAGCGGTCTGCTTATTACATCACGCGCCTTCTAATTCAAGTCTCATCACAAATCACTGTAGCGTTCTTCACGATAAATATATACACCCAGTTATTAATCTAATAAGCGAGTCTCGCTTAGTTCTCCTTCTCTCATCTCCACGCTCGTGATATTCTCCTTTGACCTACGTATTCAACGACTTCTACGAAACTTAACAGTGACGTGCGAGTCCGCGTCAACAAACGCGAAACAAGAGGACCACAGCTACATGGACAACTCACGTCAGCCGAGAGCCGTCAACAATCAGTAATCTCGAAGTATCTTTACGTCGCACAGTGCGGCATGTAAATGGATATTCGAGACAAAAATCATAACTTCTAAACTAATCGATTTTTAACCTAAGTACCTTAATAATTTTTTAAAGGGAATACAAAAATGCATCGATTGATGCACCAAAAAGTAAGGTTCCATTAGTAAAAAGTTTATTCCAATTTTTTTTTAATAGAGTTTTTTTATGATTAGTTGTTATTGCAATTTGTTGCCAACTGTATACTGTACAACTTTTGACGTAAATATATTTTAATTATATGGTTAAATTTAATTATATCTACTATAATGCATAATAATTTACTTCAACCAAATTGCGATTACGAATGCATTTCTCTAACAAAAATTAAATAACATCGAGCCTTGCAATTTATCGCAGAAAAAAATTATATAGCAATATACTACAACATCTTGTTGATACAGAACAGCCAAAATTATAGGATGTTTTTAACCATTTTTTTTGTAAATTGCATTTTAAGGAAAGAACGCAATTCCTAAATTGCCAGTTAAAATTATGCATACTTCTGACCAAATTCTCCATACCTAAGTTGTAAGAAACAGTTTAAAACAAAAACGAACCTAAAAGAGCAATTAGAGCACGAGTAATCTAACTTTTTAGTATTTATACTACAATAAACTCTTGGCTGTTACTGATCCCCTATTGAATTTCTTGGATACTACTTTTTACATATACATTCCATACTTACTGCCTCATGATTTTGTAGGATAATTATATTAGAATGGAACCATGATTATTTTGATTTTTGTGAATTGCATGCCGCACTGTGCGTCGTATGGAATATGCCATTTCGCCATTCGTATTCCAATAGTCTCCGAATATCTACTCGTACGCAAGGAGCCTCACAGCGGCTCTGTACGTCTCATAGATATTTCGAGTCATAAATTGATCTTAATACGCACTAGTTGCATCTTTATAATACTCCATGCCATGTGATCTTCCGAGAACGAGCGAGGATCGTCGTTCTCCATACGATAACCAGCTGATTCGACTCCAGCTGACAATAAATGTAACAAAAACATTTTGTTATGACGTAACAAAAAACATCACAATAACTTAAAAACTGATCGATAAAAAGTTTTAACCTTGATTTTCGAATTCACCGGGTGAAAATTCATAAGAAAAGAAAATCAATTTCATTTTATAAACTAGTGTAATTAGAAGTCTAGATTTCTTTTATAAACGAATAATATTCTTCTTCATATTTTCTTATTTAACGTCGCACGACTTCTTTATTATCATTAAATAAAGGTCATTAGCGACGACTGTGTGTTTCGTTGGGGTTAGATTTCATCCCATCCCTAGTAGCATTTATGATTGGCGTTTTGTTGGACCTCCGTTGGCGGTATCCGTTGAGCAACCGTTGGAAATGTCGCTCATTTTTGCAGTTGGACCAACAGTCAGACAAACGTTGGGCCAACGATCACATCCAACCTAGAGCCAACGTTACTGTGGCGTCCTGCTTTCCCATCTTCGCCGCAAGATGGACAGCGAGTGTCAGCCTTTCTCGCTAGTATCTGATCCGTCACCGATCAGTATATACAGGGTGTCCCAAAATTCCTTTCAGACCGGGAAATGGGAGGTTCCTTGGGTCATTTGAAGCGACATTTCCCTTTGCAAAAATGGCGTCCGCGGCTTTGTTTAGGAGTAATTAACGAAAAACACGGACCTATCAGAGCGCGACCTGGGAAGCCGCGCCGCGCCGCGCGAGCAGGAGAGCGATGACGGTACTCCGTGACATCGTAACGCGAACAAGAGTTTCTCGATTATGTGAATGGTCACCGATTTAAATGAGCTTTGGATATGTGGTCAAGACCATTATTCTGAACAACATTTCACTGTAAAATTTTTGGCTGTCGGCTTTAGTTTACGAGATAATCACG
>CM052340.1:460948-542244 GCA_028455595.1 Lasioglossum vierecki | reverse complement strand
AATTACCAATTACAATTACATGTAATTGTACTTTTATTTCTGCAATTACAAATTACAGTAATTGGTAAGTAATTGTAATTGTAATTACTTTTTGCCCCACACTGGTTCCCAAGCAGGACTATGATGGCGTGTCTAAATACGAATACACGGCCAATTGGATCAAAGTGAAGGAGGCAGTTTTGGTTTCACACGCACTTTCGGCAATTTGTAAACGAATTTCGAGCGATTTTAAAGACTGCAAGCTGTACGAGTACGTTTCCGTACTCTGTTCTATAACCACGCTCTCTGCTACCAGATTTGTTGTATTTAATGTGGTATAGAATATTTATATGTTTATTCAATATATTTGAAAAAGTAATATAATTACGCAGGAAATAGTCCCCACGATCTTTCAACCCCTTCTGATGGTCAAACAGAAAAATGTTTCGTACTAAAGTTAATCAGTATATGTGACCGACAATAAATTGCAATTTTTTAAATTAAAAAAAAAAGATCGATTTTCAACAAAAAATCAAGGTCACCGTCATATTTTTAAATGAAGCTGAGTGTTTTTTACTTCATAATATTGTCGGCGATGTCGAAACGAATTCAACGACTTGCAAATCGTGGGGACTATTTTCTCGCCGCACACTATATGTATACAGCATGTTGTATTCTGCCTATGCCAAGATCTGTGACCGACGGTAGCTAGATTCGGGTCTCACCCGAAAATTTGAACTCGCCAACGGAATCTGCCGAAATCTGTCCGGCACGGGGCACCGATCCTATCATAGGCGTCCGCGGGGATGTAGAGGGGTGTAAACAGCTTAGGAACCCCAGGGGTCTGTCCGGCACCTCCTGTGGTTTTGAATCTAGGCCTTTGTGCGAGCCTGTCGAAATTTCTGTCTGTCGCGTCTGTTCGTGGCTGTCGGTCCGTGCAGTATAAATCGACCTTAAATCGACCTTCAATCGTCGCGCGGCGAGGGGCGAAGGGGAATATTTCAAAATATTGTTTAAATCCTAAACGCACTGTCTTTAAAGAAATTTTTTTAACATTGTATTGTCATCTAGTTCTGAGTTATATTGAAAATTTCAAGTCTCTAGCTCATCATACAACGATACATACAACGAAAACGACAATGACAAGTCGACAAACTAATATAAGCGTGGTAAAATAAAATGGTTTCACTTGAAGTCTATCGTGCCGCATACAGTTGACAAAATAGGCATAATCTAGAAGAAAATTCTTCGTTTCCTTTGTGTTCGGTGAAGTATTCTCGTTTCAATACCTACATTATTGCTTTACAGCTCTTGGCGTCCGTGCAAAAACGAAACGAGATCGCTGGATGAGAGTCATGAGTATCGTCATTTTTAATTATGCAGCCCACGGTATTGATTAAACGCTACATGATGGCAAAGTTAATTGATCGGTCATCTTGCTACGTTCGGAACACCAACGCATGCAAAAAGAATCATGTCACAACGTCGCATTTCCATCGATCTTTTATTCATGCGAGTTCCGCATTTTGGAGTGATTGCATGCGAAGGAAAATGCGTCGCCGTCTCTCCGGTGAATGAAATCATTCGGGTATGCGTTTTCTGCACTTTCGTCCCGGTGACCCTCTACTGTATTTTTTCTGTCATATCAGAAAGGGTCATGCAAAACCCCACTTTGAATTTCAAGCCAATAATATTTTCATAAATATTGGAGAGGTAAGCTTACGAATGTGAATTTGTTTCTGCATGTGACTTTCGTTAACATATTGTGGCGAAAATTATTAGCGCGCGCATCGAATAGCATTTGTACCTTTTCTGACTTTTAAAGGGTGACGAATCCATTAGAATATAGAATGAGGTTGCTCTTTTCCTTGAATAACCAGAAATTTATACCTTCATCCTATGTTATCTAGTAGATTTGGACGAGAAGATGTGCGAAATCCAAGTTTCGATCCCGGAAAATCAATGTTTCATAAGTTATAAGTGTTTAAAGTTCAGCGATTGTAAGTGCTTTTGATAGATATGGGCGTCGCCATGTTGGTTTATGTAGTGTGGCGAAGAATAATAAATTCAAGAGACATGTATTCGCTATTTCAATTCATAGAATACACGTACGAGTTTCCATGAAAACAGATTAATATTTAATAACAAAAACTTACAAAAAAATTACACTTTTCAATATATTTTTTAAACAAATGATTTCACAAAATCTGTTTTACGTGGTTGTGTGTGTGTGTGTGTGGATTATCTTTAATCCTTTGTACTCGGAGCTTCTTAACACTAAAATTAAAAATTTTTTACGATTTAGAATAATTCCAGTTTATATGATATTTTTGCATTTTAATATTTCATATAATGGTACAGCGATTTTTATTGAAGCCTCAGAATCGCCATTCGAGTACGAAAAGTTAAAAAATACAATTGAAAAAAATTATAATTCTCGAGAGAGAAAAATGAAGTTTTGCCCCGGAACTTTGACGGCTGTTTTCATCACTTCAACACGTATGATTGTGGATAAAAAAAATACGTGTCAAATATTTCTTCGGAAACCACCTTTCACATGAATTTTATTAAAATCGCTGTGAGTTTGGTGTTCTCTTCTAACTTGTTAATAAAGCGCAAGTGGTTTGATCCACTTTTTAAAACGGTATTCCATTTAAAAAGGTGAACGGAAAAGTTTCTCGACTGAACTGTAAAATTAGATACGGAATTGAGTAATATTTACCCCCTTAACCCTTTGCGTTCACGAAAATTAAACATTTCATCCGATCTAAATAATTCCATTCTATTTGGTTTTCTTCATTCTATGAATATACATACAATTGATATAGTACCTCATACAATACTGAAATGTTTAGTGATTGGTGAAATTCCAACATATTTAATAATGTAAATATTTTGAATAATGCTACAGCAATTTTTATTTGCGACTCTGAGGCACCGTTCGTACGACAAGGGCTAACAATGTCTTACTACTGGCAATCACAGGGTTACAAAAAAATACAGCACCCATTTGAAAAAATTGGAGTAGACGATAAAATCTCTACACGTTCCATACATGCCATACACACGTTCAGTGGCGAGCAAAAGTCTAAACATACTTTGCTAGTTTTACATAAAACGTGATAATACAACCTATTTCTCAATTGAATGATAAAGCTTAGGCAATAATAATTATATGGTGAATATGATAAACATACTATCACGTGAAAACGAAGGAGAGGAGGAAACGGAATAGTGGGAGGAAAGTATGGAGAAGAAGGTAGGGCAAGACCTAGAAGGAGAGAAAGATCAGTAAGGTCTTGCGGAAAGAAGCAATAGCGAAAGAAAACGAAAACGTATGCAATGAGGAAAATATGTCATAACGAGAAAGGTTCGCCAGGGCCTGTCCAAAAACCTTGAACAGGCCGTAGCGAGAACTGAAAGGGACACCGAAGAGGATTAGGCCTGCGTGGATCTGGTCGCCAGATATGTACCAGGACTGACCAGACCCGCGCAGTACGAAGAACAATAGGAAAGGAAATACAGTAAAGCTCCGATTTGTTTCCATTTTGGGGGGTCCCGATTCCTATCCAAGCCTACTCACTCCACTCCTTGTCAACTCTGTGCCGTGTCTGGCCGCACCGCAGGACGGTGACTATTGTTGTCGGCTCGGGTATATGGGTGTGAACACTACTATATGGACACAACGAATCGAATGTCCAAACATCTTAATTTTCATTATTTTTTCATCGGATTTTTTAAAAACGTATTTCTGGCATTTTTCTGATTACACAAGATCAAACGCGATATAATTTCAATTGTATTTAGTGATTTTATCGACTGTGAAAGTTTCGTGGCGAAACTTCCGTTTACGGTCCACCTCAGAATTCGATGAAATTTCGAAAATAGGTTCTTTTTTTACTAAAATGACGATTGCCAGAAGGATTTTTGGCGAGCCGAAAATTTTTTTCTATCATTTCAATGTCGCTCTCTACCTTACCGACTTATCGATTTTTTATTTTATATAGAATACTTCATTTAATTGTAAAAATGGATCTTCACCAACCTAGTTCACCTCATAGCAAGATAAAAATTCACACATATGATCTATAAGCGAATCCTCTTTAATTTAGAGTGATACATACGTAAGGTAATCTTTCAATTTTTAAAGACTACTCCTGGATTTTCGTATGCGTGGTCTGGCCGGCCTTACGGTCGACCACTCCACCCCCACCACAACCTAACCCTAACCTAACCACAACTCATTCTAATCGCATAAATAATAATATAACTAAATAATAAATAAACTTTTCGAGTTTGAAATTCGGGCATTGAAATGATAAAAAAAATTTTACGACTCGCCAAAAATTATTCTGGCAATCGTCATTTTAGTAAAAAAAGAACCTATTTTTCAAAATTTTATCGAATTCTGAGGTGGACCGTAAACGGAAGAACAGCCAGTTTCATATACATGCTTCACATGTAGAGTAAATATGGGTCGAATTATATCGTGTTTGGTCTTGTTTTAATCAGAATAATGCCAGAAACAAGTCAATGAAAGTCTCATAAAAAATAATGAAAAATAAAGCATTTTGAATTGGCATTACATTGTGAGAACATGAAATACTTTAAACTGTGTCGGCGACGGCCACACGATTTCTCAGAAACGGTTAAGATAATATTCAAATACTAGGGAAATGAAATTGTCGACAATCACTGATAGCCAACTGTCGTAAGACACGTTTAGACTAGTGTTTACGTAGTCATTCTTCAGTTTGAAAGTAACTTGACACGTGAAAGGCAAGATGAAACCACTTAGTGCAGACAAGAGAAACAGTATAATTTCATTATGCGAGTAAGAATTTTCACTACGGCAAGTTGCCAGTAAAATGTGGTGTAAGTCATACGATAGTTGTAAAAATTAAGAAAACCTGCGGTAGTGCGTCAATTCCTTCAAAAAACGATAGACCGTCAAGACGTTTCTGACAGAGCTGCACGTGAAATTGAACATCGTCTTCGGTATAATGTCATAAAACTCGAAAAAAAGTGGCTCAAGACGTTGGAGTAAATGCAACTGAATTGACCATTCACCGTTCCTTAAAAAAATTCGTGTTGAAAGCGAAAGGAAAGATACGCAAACCAACTCTTTCAGACAAAAATATTAAACTACGACAAAAATTTCCCCATACATACAAAAAATGAACAACAGAAAATTGGAAAGTAGTTATATGGTCTGACGAAACACAAATGAATAGATGTGAATCTGATGGATGATCCTGGTACTGGACTTCATCCGAAAATAGTAATCTAGCAAGTAGCATAAAACAAACTATGAAGTTCGGGGGTGGTTCAATTATGTGTTGGGGTTGTTTTACTCATAACGGTGGTGGTCCCTTAGTTCAAATAGAATGTATCATGTGCACAGAGCATTATTTAAACGTTTTCCTAAATAATTTACCTTCTGTTGTTGATTCTATTGAATTTACGACAGATAAAGTAGTATTTCATTTAGACTGGGATCCTAAACATACTGCAAAGATAGTAAAAAAAATCGTGGCTAGGGAATCAAAAATTTTCTATGATGAAGTGGCCAGCATAAAGTCCGGATATGAACCCAATCGAAAAATTGTGGTCAATTGTGAAAAGAAGGCTAGCAAAAGGTGACAGTCCACCTTCAGGTGTTTATGAATTGTGGAAAAGAACAAAACGAAAATGGTGTGATATTGAGCCGGAAATTATTAAAAATTTAATACATAGTATGCCACGCAGGCTAGAGGTAGTACAAAAGTGTAAAGGAAAATGGTCAAAATATTAATTTAAATCTATATTACGACGAGCACAATTAAATTGCAAAACTGTAAACATTCTTACAAATCCTTATTTTTGTAAAATATTTTATATATCGTTAACATTAACGAAAATAAACTATATATATATGTGACATTATGTTTATCATATTCACCATAAAATTATTATTGCCTAAATTTTATCGTTCAATTGAAAAATAGGTTGTATTGTCACGTTTTATGTAAAACTAGCGAAGTATGTTTATTTATTGTTCATGACGGCATGATCCTTACTATTCTGTACAAAATAATAGACTGTAGACTCTAGAAGATATGGGAACTACGTACACGTCAATTTCCTTACATGTGCGAGTAAGAATAAAAACTATTAAAACTATAAATATTATACTCGATCTTCTTTAATTAATTTCGAAGCTGGCATTGCCCTGACAGACGCTTGTTGTAAGGAGAAAGCAATTACCCCGCATAATAAAACTTCAAAATTCTGGTTTAAACCGAAAACTACACCTGGGAAATATTATGACTTTCGTTTGCGCGGTCTGGAGACCTACCGTGGCTCCAAGCCTAATTAGGAAGGCTTGCCTCTAAATTAACACTTGCATTGTTTATGCGGGCGTGAATAAATTCCAGTGCAATTTCTGTCGTCCTGTTCCACCATATAATTTTACGACCCAACAAGCACGGTTAATTTTAGAAAATTTACACGAAACAACATTTCACAAAATCGCATAGGCAAGCGTCTATATAGATAATATACATATGTATATGTAGATGGTTTAAAAAGTTTCTCAAATTGAAATGACAAAAGAATTTTTTCAAAACATCGTTATTTTTGATTTACATCACAAATCATAAGAAGCGAATTATGTCGCATTTATGTGAGCGTGAGAACGATTACTATACTAATTCGACTCTACAAGATGACCTTGAAAAAATTATATCTCTCATAAGTGAGAAATTAAAATTGTTCAACTCCCAACTGAACCAGCTGATCATCTCCTTCAATACAAACACAATAGTCAGCAACCTAAAAAAATAGCTTTAGTTAAATCAATCGAAGATCATAATCCAGACATACTGTTACTAAATGAAGCACACTTAAAACTGAACCACATTATTTACCTAAGAAACTACCAAATATAAGAAACGATAGACTTTTCTATAAAAGTGGTGGAACACTTTATAATAATGCCAATATTAATACAATCGATAACTTTGTAATGAAGTTAACTAAAAATTATTTTGCCAATACAATAGTAGCCCAATTTTCCTTATAGCTTTTCCACAAAAAATTACATTAGAAAGTCCTTAAATACCAGTTCATTACTACCAGACGCCTAAATTTTTCTAGCGAACATGGTTCGATCCAAAACAAAAAATAAATAAAAACACTTTTTAAAAACTACGCTTATATTAGAATACACTAAAAAGGAAAAAATAATACTTTTAGATATTAGTGACTATGAATAAAAGCGTGGAGCGCTAAACTATATTAACATAATCTTCGGGGGTATATATATATATATATACTCCACGCTTTTATTTGTAGTCACTAATACCTAAAAATATTATTTCCTCCTTTTTAGTGCATTCTAATGTAAGCGTGGTTTTTTAAAAAAAAAAGTGTTTTTATATATTTTTTATTTTCTACTTTTTAGTCTTTACTACCGAGCGTATTTAATAAGGCCCGCTTACCAAGCAGAACCGCAGGTCCTTGTCGCAATCTATCTTTTACTATTGGAAGCCAACTTTTTAAATAATGTGGTATTTTGAAAATCGTGTGTATTCCTACTTTTCTAAGAATACTTCTTAGTCTTTTGATTTCTTTCTTCCTTTCGTTTTTCAACTAAACGGGGGTGAAAAATTTCAAATATACGTTCTTTGATTATGCTGCATGTAAAACTAACTGGATACCCGTTTTGTTTTATTGTATTTCTTATTAATATCAAGTTGTTGGTTCTAAATTCAGGATCCGATAGCAGGATCGCATGATCAATAAGCCCTTTAACTAAGCCCACTTTATGTTGCATGGGATGAAACGAGTAGAAGTTTACATATCTGCCTGACCAACTTGACTTATGGTACCAATTGGTTTTTAATTTCTTTCTTGTTAGTAACAATCTACAATCGACATAAGGAAACATTTTTAAGATTATTGTCTAGAATTGCCTAAATAGGCATCGTGTCTGGGCCTGTGCTGCGATCGAATGGAATACCTTCAGTTTAGACTTATTTATTAGCCTTTTTAACCCTCAGAATTAGTTACGGACTTAGGTACGATTGAAGATTAAGTGTCCTGTTTCGCATCAGAAAGGAAAACCAACCGTACCCCAATCAATGACAAAGGCGACATCAGTTTTGGGAATAGATTGTAAATCAAGGGATCTTTGTGCACCGTCTTGCGAGGTTTGCGTGAGAAATGAAATCACGATCTTGGTAGGCGTTCCACAAAGAACTACACCCGAACTGGTGATTGGTCCCCTTTCTATCTATATATTCTATCTATACAGGGTGGTCCACCTAAGTCAGGCCACCTAAATATTTTCTCTAATTGTGGGGGTACAAAAAATATTTTGTATGCTATTTGAATGGTTTCAAAAAACCATTCTATTGCAAAAAATGTTTTTTTTTCTAGAGTAATTTTTTTAAAGTTAGCAAGGTCATTACTTTAATATTCGGTTGCTCGGTGCAACGAGATAAGTCATTTCAAGGTTATGATGTTATACATATGTAAATGTAGTTTACGATCAGTTACACGATGAAACTAGAAAATTGTAGTTATGTATCAAAAAACATTGATGGCCTTGATAACTTCAAAAAAATGACCTTTCGAAAAAAATATACTAGCCAGATATTTGATCCATTGACACCACGCAAATTACGAAACAAATATTTTTTGCTTCACAATAATCTGAAGAGATAGTTTGGTTGCCTTACCACGCAAAGAAACGGCAATTTTCTAAGGTCAAGGTCATTTCAAGGTTATGTTACTGTATACATCTGAATGTATTTTTCAATCAGCTACACAATGCAATTAAAAAGATATGTGGTTATGCATAAAAAAATACCGATGACCTTGCTAACTTCGAAAAAAATGACCTTCGGGTAAAAATATTGTTTGTAATATAACGGTTCCTTCAAACCATTCGAATAGTACAAAAAATATTTTTTGTACCCCCACAATTGGAGAACTTTAGGTGGCCTTACTTAGGTTGACCACCCTGTGTAATGATCCTTTCCGAGTTTTGATAGAGAATTTCAGGAGAAAGAGTTTTAATACGCTACGAGGTTTCGAGAGAATTGTACGAACCGCTCGCTGCCTTGATATATTAAGTCGTGGAACGTTACGAAGAGCATTATTAAACATTATTAATTCAGATTTGAACTTAAACCACGAGCGGGAGTTTTGCGAAGTTGAACTGTACAGTGTATTGTGAAAACTTTCGCCTGAACTCTTTTTCGTTCTTTCTTATGAACTTTTATTACGAACTATTATTATTATGAACTTTTATTATGAACTGTTATTACGAACTTTTATTACGAACTGTTATTATGAACTCTTCTTACTAACTGTGCTGTGAACTTTATTATGAATTTTGATACCATCATCGTTATGAACTTTATTATGAACTTTGATACAATCATCACTGTGTACTTTGATTATGAACTTTTACCATGAACGTTTATCGAGAAGTTTTACAATAAACTTCTCTCCAGAACTATATTGCACAGTATCTTGAACTTTTACTCTGAACCTTGAACTGACTACCACCTTACAACCTTGGACGCTCCAAGAGTTCTCAATACGTGAGTGCTTCTTTTACGAGTGTGAAACGCACAAACGTTTTGTGCGAACCAGAGCGTTTGGTTGCTCTTGAACCAGCAGCAATTCTGAACTCGACAACGCTCTAAACAATTGTATTTACCTACACACCTTAAGTTTATCGTTATGTTCAGTTAAGTTAAGCCAATATCCAAACATACCCCCTTTCCTTAACACCTTAGTTTCATTTCATTTCGATTTTATATTAAATGTTGACACCTTGTACGAATATATTTGAAAGAATTCTTTCGTCTGTAAGGAAACTGTCGCCCGCAAGTGTAAAATCTTTAAATCAAACAGAAATAGATACATGTTTCGATTTCCACTTGAAACTTGAACGATATAATCTAGAGAGTCATACCTATGTACAATGTTAATAATATGTCTATAATTATTGTTATATTTATTGTAATAAACGAAGTATTGTATTTCATGGTAAATGTTCAAATATTTTTGTGAGTTCACTGTATATGGTAAAGTAGAAAATGACACTGAAATGATAAAAAATTTTATTCTGAGTCGCTGAAAATCTTTCTGGTAATTACATTCAAAAGGAGACTATGCGCAAAATTTAAGCTTAATGCGATTTGATCGATTGTCGGAAGTTTAGACGCGAAGAGAAACAGTATCAGCGAACCGACGAATATTCGTTTTGTAGATGAATCGTATCGTTCATCAATTTTAATGCAGTCGGCAGACTTTGAAAAACGTCATTTACAGCATTAATTAAGGAAACAAGTGTCTCTCGAACGATCGGTGGTTCGAATTTCCGTTCTGTTTCGGTCCAATGGGGTTAGTGGAGGCTCTGAAAGATCCATCTGGATTTCAGGACAGTGGCACATTAATAATTCTTTCGGTTACCGCAAATTCCCTTTTTGTAGGTCTAATCCATTCCATAGCTCGGTCTCAATTAACAGACCGCCAGAATTCAGATGGAATCTTGTGCTGCGCAACCATCGAATTAAAATGTATACACTTCTGTCGTTGAATGCGGTTCATTTATAAACTACACGACGATCCGACTTAAAACCGCGCAGTCGTCTGCAACAAGTTTTTCTTAAAAAGACAGAATGAAATAACAGGCAATGGGAACTGTACTCAACAAGCTTCTTGACGATCCAGTGGTAATATCAGGTTGAGTAATACACAATGTGAATGCTTATCATCAGACTGTGGATCTTTATGTAAAATAAATGTTGCCTCTGTTACGGATAGAGAAAATCTTCCGTTCGTTTCCCACGGAAATCTTTTCCAGATCTTCTCTGGACGGAAGCGTCCTAGACAACCTCTCATATCTTGACTAAATTTTTCCATTAAGCTCTGGCTCCGTTCTAATGGGAAATCATAAAAAACTAGAATTATTAGTCTGGCCCTAAGTGCCCTTAGATTTTGAACAGTGCACCCTATTCACTGTCGGGGGTATATAAACCCTCTGACTCTTACTCTCGTGGGCCAGTACTTCGGTAGACACGTAAAGAGTCGCGTCGTGCTGAATCTCGCAGTAACACTTGTCAGTGAGATCGGGCTAAAGTTCCCTTTCGAATAAAATTTAACCGTATAGATTCCGCAAGTCCGGTACAAAATCTATTAGGCATTTAACAAGTTGTTCTCGAGACCCCCGTATTGCCAGTGCGTCAAAATAGATAAAACATACTCTTTCTCTTTCTATCTTTTGATTCTATTCGCGACAATTACACATGTACAACACTATTTAATTGAATATATTTGTACTGTACTATAATTTTCGTGTAGATTCACTGAACCTTTAATTATCGTTCCAATATCCTAAACGAACAAATTGAACGTTCCCACACGATACAATCTTACCGCTCGGGTTGTATCAATTATATTCTATAAGTTACGAGGCCCACTAACATTCCCATTAATCCAAACAAAAGTCTATATTACCCAGTGGCTCCCCAATTTCGCATTGGGTTCGTCCACGCAATCTATACCATCCTAGCGGCTCCCTGATTTCGCATCAGGTTCGCCCGCATCCTAACAGCTCCCTGATTTCGCATCAGGTTCGTCTGCGTTTGACTCCATTCCTAGAGGGTCCCTGATTTCGCATCAGGTTCGTCCTCGCAATCTATTATCCTAGCGGCTCCCCAATTTCGCATTGGGTTCGTCCGCGTACCTTAACTAACAAACTGATTCCATATTCCTAGGGTAATAACACTTCGCCGGACACTCGTGCTACTCACGGCCCTGGCTCGTAACACCTCCTAGAAATTAGCTCCCCATTTGTTGAATTACATAATTTCAACAGTTGTTCTGGATTGTTCTAGGTACGTGCTATATTGTGTTCGAATATTATAACTATAATATAAAAAATATGATGAAAAATTAAGAAAAGCAATTTTTTGATTAGTCCCCCACTTTTCATTTTTTTCAATTTTTACAATTGTGCTAAGTTGTGTTAGGTTGTGCTAGGTTGTGCTAAGATTTTCGATCACTTCTCACGGGAGGGGAAGCGAGGCCCGGGGGATGTGCGAAATGCATCTTTCGGTGGTGCCTCGTTTCGACGCGTGCGAAGACCATCCTCCTCGCCCGGATACGTCAGGCAAAGCGTGAGCCTAGTCTCAATGTAGAAGGATACGAGGACGATGGAAGCCGGGGACCGTGGGGGGAGTTCGAACCGAACTCGGCTCTCCCATCGCGCGGTTCACAGGGAAGGGGTCAATTCGGTCTATCCGTCGGTCGAATTGACAAGTAGGGGGGTAGAGTGTTTGAATGGGGAGTATTTTTGTCTATGGACGGATATTTGGGGTTTAGTCTGTGGGAGTCGGACATTGGCCATCCTCATCTTCGGCGATGGGGATGGTTATCCATAACGGATTCCCCAAATTAAAAAAAAAAAAAAAAAAAAATTTCGATCACTTGACCGAGAGCGAGAGGTCGAGGCAGGCGGTGGCCTCCTTCTATGAGACGGTGATGTCCCAGAAGGAGGCCGCCGAACGAGCCCGGGAACGTGACCCGGGCTCGGCGAGGAACAGGATGGCACGGGGACGTCCCCCGCGTTGTCAACGGCCGCCCCCCAATCCAGGGAGGAGTAGGTGTGCGGCCAGAAGTGGAGGTGCGACACGGGGGACGTCCCCCAGTGTCGATACTAGGCCCCCGGGGGCGGGGGCGGCGGTTTCGGGAGGACGTCGGGAGTGATCCCCTCTCGGCGTCAGCTTTCGCCCTCCCATAATGGGGGGCTGGGGGTTTTGTTCCCTTGGCGACTCGGGGTAGGCGGGGTCGCCGACCCCCGAGTCGCCGGTTGTTACGGGGCGGAGTATGTGGGAGCTGGGGTCGTGAGCTGACCCCGGCTCCCGGGGGGGAGGTTACACTCCCCCCGGGGTGGTCCGATGACCCCGCCGTTTTTGGACTTTCTGGTCATCTGAAAAGCATAATATTACATATCTGATTTGTGCTAGCCTAGCACGAGTCAACACAACTTCCAAATTCTCCAACACAACGATAAAAAGGGTACTTTACTGTTGTCTGCCTTATAATGGCCTTCCTTCGTGCAATGATTCTATGAATAAGTATCATAACACTGTCCAACAAATTTCAACTTTCTTCTTGTTTCCATGTAACTGTTGGGTGGATCTTATAGAATTTTTTGCGCTGATTCCAAATCTGGCCTTAATTTTTCCTACAAGCACAGTTTTTGAAAAAAGACATATTTTTCGAATTTGAACAAATATTGTGATGTTATTATAAAAGATATTGTATTGTTCTTTACATCAGAAGATTCTCTAGACTTTCCCGAATCCAGTGATGTGCAATAGCAATACGTTGTGATTGATTAAACATGTTTAAACAATCATTAAAGACGGAGAGGCACCACTTTTGTTGCACCACCGTTGTTTGCTGATATTTTTAAATATATTTTTAATATATTCTTTAATATATTTTAAGTTGTAAACATGTCTTGTTTTTTATCTGTCAAAATTCGAAACCGGTTTAGACCGGTTTCACGGGAATATAAAAAATCTGAAAAGCGGTTTTTTAAAAAGTCGGTTTTTGTATAAACCCTATTCATAAGTTACAACCATAAATGTGATTGAACCTACAATTTTTTAATTCATTGTATGTCTTGCATAAAACCAAGGAAGACTAACTGCTCCAATAACATATCGACTGTCTCAATGAAATCCATCGCGTAGATGGGAAGAGTAGTTACAAATGTTTAATCGACTATGAAAATTAAAGAAGCACGAAGAATTTCTACCTTCTCTGACGAGCGCACAGTAGCAGTGCGGTAGTAGCAATTCTTCATCGTTTTTATTTCCGGACAATAATTCCTTTTCCAGCCGTTCGTGTAACTCTGCTTTCATATTCCTGATGAAAATCCATCAGAGTCCGGCGTTGTTTATATGGCTTAGAATTTCGCAACTGTTTCATATTTTCCTGCTATCCTGTTGAAATGTGCGGGTGGTTTTATTGGAAAACTCCAGCGTTCCGTGTTGATTCGGTTCAACGATCGATAACGCGACCAGCGAGAACACCAATCCACCAAGATTCGCATCGACCGGTATAACATCCGCGGTGCAGGTTAATTCAGAATTACCGAAGACGATAAAGGAACGCCGCCCCGGACGCAAGGGACCATGTATTCTCATGATTACTGCAGTAGCAGGATGTAGCACGCATATCCTGGCCCTGGCTCGTACTGGCAAAAACAAACAATCGACCTACGCATTCGTTGGCCGTATATTTTTCATATTTTTATTGTCTGTGGGGCAATTTGTGAACAGGCCAAACAGTAGGGGTGCTTGAGTCCATAGAAACTCGCCCAGAGAGATCCATGGTTATTAGAATCCGTCGTTATGGAAAAACGAATGAAAATGTTCTTTTGTTTGGGTGTTTTTGTCCGTCGTTATTTTTTAGGACTATACGTATTTAAAGATGATTTTTTATATTTATTCACGACGTAATCGTGATTTCTTAATCTAAAGTGAATTTGCTAAATATCACCCTAATCCTATCACCGTGTCAGCAGCGCGGCGGAAAAAAAAACAATGGAACGCACCGCTCCACTATATGTATAAGTACATATGTATATACAGTTGCGTTTAATTACATTGGTTTGTTTTCGCTGCGCTTCTCACCGCGCCACTATTATCGATGCTCGCAGCTCCACTATAATCGCACCTTTACATACTAGCTTATTCGTGGGCAAACGCGTTGAGCTCGTATGAAGATCAGCTTTGTTTTTTAAAATGTAAATGTAAATGTAAATGTTCTTTTTAATAAAAAAAAGTATTAACCTATTTATGTTGAAAAATTAGTCGTTTAGAAGATATTTCGATTTAAATAATTGTAATTGTAAGATATCGTTACTGGCGTACGAATTCTAAGACTCGCTTTTAAAATGACAGTACTGAACTTACAAGAGAGTTTACCCAATCGTAACACGCCGAATTTAATCAAATTTTAGTATGGTATAGAACACAACAAAATATTTGACGCGTAGTTTTTTTTATAGTGGCTGAGATTCATGTTGAGGGTATGAAAATAGCTTTCAAAGTTGGGGTGGAAAATCCTATTTTATTGTATATTTCCGAAAGCATTAGGCCCCTTATTTTTTATTGGTGAAGACCCGTACAAAAACAGACAAATCAGTCCATTTCAGGGCTACCACATTACTTTTAACGTAGAACAACTCCAAATAAACGGTTATCCTTACTTGAACAAGTTTCCCATTGCGGTTGCCATTACACCTCGCATAAGCTTTGGAACATACTATGACTATTGTGAACGCGGAACTAAAAAACTTTTTTCCTCATATTTTTTATTATGGTATGTAGACTGTGTATACAAATTGCTATGACAAAATTGTAACACCTCCTTCCTTTTCTTTTCTATTGTCTTAATTGATCGAACCTCGCGCCACGAAAAAATACTTATACTTTCATTAGTTATTACGATCACTAACCAAAATTAATTACAAAATTGTAATGTTTCAAAAAAAGATAATTTTTAATATATTTTTAAAAGAAATAATTTTTTTAAAATCAGTTTACACGACAAGATTCGGCATTCGAACACGCACAAATTGGATTTTGAAATTTTTATCTAGGCCCAATACTTTCGGAGATATTCAATAAAATAAAATTTTCCACCCCAACTCTGAGAGATATTTTCACCCCCTTAACATGAATCTCAGCCGCTATAAAAAATATCTGTCAAATAGTTTTTTGAATTCTATATCGTACCAAAATTTCATTAAAATCGGCGTGTTACGATTCGGTAAACCCCCTTGATAGTATTCTTTGGTTCCTAAAATCGTTATATAGGGTACTAATAAATGTTTACTTTTAAGTTAACGTTTAACTACAATTTTTGTATTGCTAAAATTAATATATTCTATGTTGCTGTGTGTGTGTGTGTGTGTGTGTGTGTGTGTGTGTGTGTGTGTGTGTGTTGTGTAACTGTATTCATTTTTATTTGATTTAAATCTATGTACATCCCCCTTGATAAAATTACTTAAATCGAAATATCTCCTAATCGACTCATTTTTCAACATAAATAGGTTAATACTCTTTTATAAAAAATGTTCAGCTGCATCAATTGATACATTGTATTAAAAAGTATATAATTCTATTTAGAAAAACAAAGTTGACCTTCGTATGACCTCAACACGTTCACCCACGAATAAACTACAGTAATAACACCAAATTATGCCACACTAGCCACCATTTAATTGTTATCCGAAACATCTTTCGGTAGAGATGTCCATAGACATTTAGGAAACAATGTTCATTGATTTTAAAAGAAAGTTCATTTTAGGCCAAACGTTATTAAATTTCGCAATCCGAACCACTATGTGGCGGTACGCCCGGCGACCTTATTAAATAGTGAGGGAACAAGTTGAACAGGCCTGCGTTAAGTAACCATTTCGTTAGTTTGAAATTCCTTTATGGAGTTTTGAATCGTACAATTCATATCAATTTTCACGAAAACAGATTATACGCATGCAGAGTTGGGCAAACGCTACTCTCAATTATGATTATTGACTAATAACTTTATAAGCTCTATAAAGTGATTAATAATTAATGACTAAGTAAATACTTGGCGTGATTATGAGTAATGACTAATGAATAATGACTAAATTTTTATTAAGGATGAATATTGATTCCTGACTATAATGGCATAACTAATGACTAAATACGCAATCAGAATTTCATTATGGCTAATGACTAAAAATAGTTACAAGTTAAAATAAGACATAATAATAGCAAAAGATATCCTATTAGTTTATAAACATATAAAATACCGATTATGATAAATTATACAGACGAGAAAGAAAAGGCAGTTAAATAATAAAAGTTTTCCAGATTTTCTTATTTTATTTTTGTGAACAAAATAGATTACAAAAATTTTTATAAACGGTTCTAAATAGAATAGTAATAGCATGACAAATTTAAATTTAAATTTAAAAAGTAAATTTAACTTCTTGGACTTTAAACAGAAACAAAAAGTTTTAATACAACGTCAACAGAAAATACATGAATCGTATTTTAAATAATATAATGTTTAATATACCCACTACGCACGTATGAATAACATTTAACTTATTGTTGGTTCTTCAAAATTTTACTGAAATAATATAAGTAAGTTTGGCATAAATTGGTTAAATTTTATTTAGATAAAATATTATATAAAACATATTGATGTATGTTAATCGCACAATAGTCACCGATGACTAAAAATTGATGACTGATCATTTAAACTAACTAATGACTAATCATAACTAATAAGCAATAACTAAATATTACTTAGAGTTGTGATTAACTTGTGCCATGTAGTTATGACTAACTAATCAAACAGTTTTCACTGACATTTTTAAAATTTGACTATCAATCAATTAGACTATTAATCATTTTCAATTATTACTTAGTTGATTTTTGCCCTACTCTGTACTCATGTATGACTGTGGATCGTCATGCGAAATAAAAACGGTCTACCTAATTTACAACCAACAGGAATGAAGTAAAAATTTGCTTTCTTTTTCAATACGTTTAATAGGTGTGTCATAAGACAGTCTGTTCATCAATGAAAAATTAATTTTGTCGTATTGTGAGTTATGAAGAAATTTTTATTTCTTGAGGATGTTATTTGAAATTGTAAAATGTATATGCCCGTATTTCTTGAAAGTCTGGGAACGTTATAATGAGGTGTTTTTGTCGGGAGGTTCCTACTTCAAGTAAACGAGCCGTGCACTATGCTGCTACGGTCGGATGCCCATGCTATTTTCACCCAGTATTACCTTTAATGTGGTCTAAAAACCATGTCCGAAGATATACCAGCTGTAATAGATTCATTTGTACCTATAGTACGTTTTTGCTAATCTTAAACTAATCAGGGTTATTAATATTTTTTCAAACAATATCTCATAATCACTTTATAAACGGTAAAGCATCATCAGTCATGATTAATTAGCGGCTCTATATTGTACATATTTTAACCTTTAGCACTCGAGTGGTGTCTCAGAGGCGTCGCTAAAAATTGCTGTCCACATTTAAAATATTGTTTATGTTATTAGATATGTTGGTATCGAATCAATTATTGAACATTTAAGTATTGTATGAGGTATTATATCAATATCGTATTCACCAAATTTTAAAAAATATTGAGAATTAAAATATTTTAAGTCGGACGAAATGTTGGTAATTATTTAGAAGCTGGTCTTTCTCTCGGATTTCCAGGAAATTTAAATATTTTATAGATTTCTATGTTCTGAACAACTCTTTCCTATACATGTTACCGTCGCTCGATTTTAGTTTTCGAGATATTCGAAAAAAACTATCGCTAATACTATATTGAATTTTTCGTATTTCTGCACGCTCCATGACAGCGTAAGCCTATCTCGACGAGGCATTTCTTTACATTTTGCTTCTAAACATGCTGTGGAGATGAGAGAGAAAACAAGGTCTCACTCTAGTCATAGATATATAGGGTGAGCTTTCAATTTTACTCCTGGATGACTACTCCTGAATTTTCATATTTGTGGCCCTCTCGGCTCCCTTCACGACCTAACAACAACTCATTCTGATCGCATAAATTTTTCATTGCAGCTGTCATCCGGAATTTGAACTAGTAATAGAAAAATCATACGAGTAGAATGAGTTGTGTTTAGGTAGTGGAGGGTGTGGAGAGCCCACGCATACGAAAATATTTTTATATATATGTTATATGTTGTATAACAGTGTTATTCATTTTGTGTTTGGTTAGAAAGAAGAAAATTCAAGACAGTATAATTATAGTTTTTAGCGAATCTCTCGAAAACTAAAACCGAGCGGCGATAACATGTATAACCAAAAGTTGTTCAAAATGATGAATTTGACAACATATTTCAAGCTCATGAAAATCTGAGAGGAAGCCGAACTTGTAAGTAATTAGCAAAGATTCTTACAGCAGACCAAGCAGTTTTTAATGATATTAATCCTGCAAATAATTTGCCAGGTTAGCTTGATTTTATGGAAATATGTCAATAGAAGCTACGCAACCTTGGTAGAGTACGCGGTGAGCATGAATATAGTCTGCGCCCATTAAGTCATGTTTTTTCAAGAATACCTCCTTCGAAAGTCATTTGAAGGTCAACATATTAAACATGGTTGAACTTGTCTTTTCATTAGCTATAATGTTACACTAATCAAAATACGTCGTTTCATTAAAAAAAGAAAAAACGATGATGACTTCCATATATAGGATAATATGGACCTATAGAAAAAACTTCTCCGTCACAATAATTGCCCCATTGTTTTTGTTTTAAATATAAAAAATTAGTTGTGTGCATAAATTCTAGTTATATTAGAATCATATTTTCATATGATTGGACTAGAAAAAAAGAAATGAATTACGATAGCAGGACCCAGTGACGCGGGGCGGGGGGCTTGTGGGTCTTGTGGGGCGGCGCGGCGGTGTAACCCAGTGCGTCGTCCGGTAGTTTTGCCCCGGAGGGCGGCGGTTGGAGGAACTGGGGCGTGAGCTGTCCCCGGCCCCCAGGGGATTGGGTTAAACTCCCCCCGTGGTGGCGCGGTACCCAGTGGGGACCTTATCGCGGTCCCCGGCGGAAGGATGTCGGTTACCTGCCGGAGGCAGGCTCCGGTGAGGTGGGGAGAGTCGGGGCACTCGAGTCGCTTCCGACGACACTCGTCATTCCGAGCGGCGCATGAAGGCTCTGAGAGCTGTGGTTCAGGAAGCCCAATTCGAAGGCTCCCGGGTTGGGGACACCAGGCGGGTCCCCTGAGTACGGTTGGGAGAGCTAACCACTCTCCCAGGGATGCTCGTTAGCTAAGGGGGTGGCCAGTTGAGTTCGGTTAAGATCTTGTCCCCCGCCCCCCTCTTACATTAGCTTAGATGGGAGTGCGATTTTAGTGGGTATGAGACTGGCCAGAGGGTTCTCTGGACAGTCCCACATAACCCCCCTCCCAAGGAGGCTAGGCATGGACAAAGCATTTCCGCACTTAAAAAATGAAAAAAAAGGACCCAGTGGTGCACTCACGATGTAATCTTGGGGAGTGGAGGGGGCCTGGTTGAACAGAATGAGCTATTTTGCAAAAATGTCTGTTAACGGTAGTCAAGGCTATTATTAAACAATTTTAAATGCTACACATTTCTGCTTCAAGGGCGGGTCCCGTAGCATTTACTACTTCTGCTATATGGCTAATCCGGCCCTGCACATTAGAAGCAGCTGTTTACTGTTTAAATAATTTTCCAGTGTTCTATTTACTTTTTCTTGCATTCCCCCTGCCCCCCGTATGCGTCACTGGTAGGAGCTTCAAAGTGAGTTGTTTATTAATGGTTATCGCATTTAAAATTGTCATAGTGCAAATATTGACAATTGCACGATAATCAATAATACAGGGTTCTATGTATTTGCATGTAGTCATTGCAAACCGCAAAAGGTTGCAAAAACACAGTAGTATTCTCATAAAATAAAAAATTGTTTATGTAAAAAATGATTTTGATCGTGATAGGATCAAGATTATCACGACATGTGTTACGGAGATCAGTACGATTGTTGTGTTACACGAATACTAGGCACTTTGTTCGAACTTTGCGTCCGCCAAAACCAGCACGTTTCGACTTTCGAGGTAGAAGGTAACATGTTTCCTTTTATAGCGACGAAGAAGCGCACGCTCTGCTTTTTCAGTGCGAAAACTAAGTTTCAGTAGTCCGTCGTGAAACGTAAGTAGTATAGTTTGCTTCTAGCCGTGGGGAACGTCACATTAAATAAATTGCCTAACATCCTACTGCGAAGTTAAAAAGATACACACCCCTTTTAACAAGTTACATATGTTTGGTGGTATAGAAAAAGTTGAAGTTTCAAAAATAGTGTTAGTACGAGCCTTCTGGAATACTACCGCAACGGATTATTTAGGAATTCGTAAAACGGTTAAATTTATGCCTCTAAAAATGAAGTCGTATTTCGTTGTGTCATAACAAGACAGCGAATTTTATGCATTTCTGACGAATATGAATAGCTGCACTTAGTAAATGCAGTGATTTAGTACTTTTATATAGGGAATAACGAATTAGTGTGAAGTAGTGCTTTAAAAAATATACGACTCCGTTAAAAAAAAAGAATTGATTTCCATATAACCTCCACGCGTCCACGTAAAAGAAAGACATGTACATCGGAACGTGTGCCCTTCTGATACCTTGAACTATCATTTGAAACATTTCTTAATATCAATTTTGGAGGCATTTGACTGGGTCGATTTATATGGGACACTATTTTAGACTTATAATGAGTCCTAACTAAATCCTTAAAGTTAGAACATATTTGTATTTGGAATCGAATGAATTCATGTTACAACTCAATAGAAGAGGATACCGTCGTACGAAGTAATTATTATTCATTTTGAGTGGTATTATTGTTTTTGTGTAAGATTCGTTAATACTGCTGTGCATTCCAATTTCGTTCGAAAGAGGAGATGGTTTTTGAAAGAATTCCAAATGTGGGACTGGTGTATACGTTCGTGGTTGTTTGAAAAGAATTTATCGACAGCCCAGAGAGTGTTAAAAGCATTAACCAATCCATATCATGATAGAGGTGGCGATGCAACGCAGCATGAACACCGGATCGTGTACACTGATACAGAGACCGAGCTACTGATAACAATTGTGTCACTGTAGGATAACAACCACCGGGTCATGCGTGCTGATACAGGTGACCTCGCAGACATCCGAGTCGATACTGGCAACCCTCGGGTCACGGTACTCAATAGGAACTCAATAACGACAACCCTCGGGTTATGGGACTCGATTTCGATGGCCTTTGAATTACTCAAGTCGATATCAGTTTCGTAGTCACGCAATGTACAAGCAATTCATAATCACCATTATTTTAATACAGTACTTGTGACTATTCATAAACTCAATTTTATCAAGCAACCACCAGTCATGTCTAAATATTTTTTCGAGAAAGTAGCAGCAAACTTTTATATACAGCGTGTTCATTTGAAAACTTTCCAGCCGCATAACTTGAAAAGCATGAAAGATATAAATTTTATTTGGTTGGCCTTTTCAAGGTCATTTGAAGGTCAACTTTGTTTTTTCCAAACCTATATTTCTTTATTATGGGATTTTATTGTACGTAAAAAGATCAGCAAGTTTCTTTCGATGCTTTTTTTAACCGCACACTAGTTAGGAAGATATTTAAAGAGAAGTAGAGCGAGGCAAATATTACAGTACTTTATCCATAAATGTGCCAAAATGTCCTGACCTATAAATGTCTCAGATCTATCCTCACTACCGCGGGGCCATGTCTGGCTCTCAGGCCCCACCTTGAACGGCCATGAAGCTCGAGAGGCCTCGGTCGCCGAGAAATATGGCACTATGCGGCTCGTACATATCGGTGAGCCCGCCTAATCAGAATTTCCAACTTCTCTATTTTCCATTATTTTTTGATGGGACTTCGATGACCATATTTGTGGCATTTTTTTAATAAAAATCACCCTAAATATGATATAATTCCAATGATATTTACTTGTTCAATAGACAATTAAAGTTTCGGGCGCAAGGAAGGACAGTCGCCGGCGAGCCTTTGAAATGTGCCGGCGAAGGCGAGTCTCTGCGTCTTTTTCTTTCCCATACGCTATCCTCGTTCGCAGGGTAGCTTAATCCCTTGTCTTGTCATATGTATATACTAATAAATTTTTTTAAGTCTGCGGGATGCTTAAACTACCCGATTTCATCGAAAAGGTTACGTTACTGAGGCTGAAATTTCCGCGCATGTGCAAAAAATTGGGGTTTCAATCGGAACACTGCTCGGGAGGCCGCAGAGAAACACTCGAAAATCGATTTCGAGGGCAGTTGTCAAACAATCGACTGTCGATCAGCCAGATTCGACAGTCGAAGTCGAACGTTCATTCGTTCGTGAGCGTCCAATCCGAACAGACGTCTGTTCGAGCGATAAAGAGTGCATACGAGCGAACACGTCTACGTCATTTCACCCGTTGTCTCACATTGACAAACTCTCAGATGGATGATCGCATCGTAAAGTCATTTCTAGGGTCCTTGCCTAAACACCTTCGTTTCGTTTGGTCTCGATTTTACATTAAATGTTGACCTTATATATATGTCGGAGGCAGACCGGCTAGATTCTCCATTGAACCCGTTGGAATTTCACTGGAGTTATTCTTCACCAATTCACTCATCTTTCCACGTGCGTGTTAATCCGCAGTACTGTAGCGCAACGGCAAAACACTGATGACTGCATCTGATTACGTACACAATGTTTATTCACTGATATTATACTAGAGACGATACGATACACTTATTTACATGTATTTGATCACGATGCCGACTATTTTATAACGACTATCGACAATTACGGCCTATCTGATAACGACTGCTTTACAATTCGACTCGACTTTTCGATTGATTCTTGCTCGCCGCTCGCATGCCCTGTTTTTATACTGCGTGCTTTCTTTATCTGTTCGTCCGGGCCAATGGCCATTTGTTCTAGTCGCGCATCGTCTTCGTGTTTCTCTCCACAGCTGATTCGCGTGGCACCCTGCGATGCTGCTATACGGGGCAATGCACGTTACGACAACATCTCCTGGCTCCTGTGTAGCGGCTCGCTCTTCCTCCCTAGCTATCTACATCTATCTCACAGAACCTTCGTACAGAACCCCAGATTCCCCAGGAAGGACTATTTGACTGTTCGACTAACGGACTCGAAGTGAAGAAAGAATAAAGAATGTTGTAGATGTGAAAGAGAAAATCAGTCAGCCCCTTGACTTTAAGGAAAAACCCCAGGCTGCATAGTTTATGGACCACGCCCTTGGGTACGGCGAATACCAGGCCTATGGGTCCGATGACATCTGGTCTATTATCCTACGTTAGAGAAACCGCAGTGTTTCTCACGGACAACGAAATTCAGTTTTACTCTTTGGCAGTTGCATTATCATTACTAATAATCCAACAAGGGATGCAGGCACTGTTATATAGGGTGCGGCACATAAAACAGGTCACCTGAATAAATCGCTTGCTTTTGAAGATAGAAAAAAACAGATTAGACCAAAGTTACTTGATATCGAGGGGCTCGTAATCTGATGTCATTAACTTTTTTATAGGTGGAAACGTCAATGAGATATGAAGGTCAACTCTGTTTTTTTAAATGGAACGGTATAGTTTTTTTCATTTAGGTGCTGATAGTGTATTTCAAGGCGAATACAATGACCTATTATGAAGGTCATTCAAGGTCACGCAAGGTCAACTGCAATAGAAAATAAAACATCTCAAAGCACTCTTCACACACAAATACTTTTGTCTTCTCTGGTTGTTGGCATATTGCTATTCTAAGTATTGGTAAGGATCGCAGAACGTAAATAAACATACCATCACATTGTATGCTTACCTGTATCCGGAAATGTTATTAGTAGTTTGACTACCGACTAGAGCACGGCTTCGAAATATTTAATCTGAGTGTTCAATTTTCAAGAATGCGTTACACAATAGCAGAGAAAGTGGAAATGGTTATCATTTATGGTGAATGTCATAGAATTATGAGAAAACCAACAACCACAGTTGATATGCAAGAACTGAAATTTGTCAGGCAGTATCATCAGTATTGCAACGTTTTAGATTATGTGTCAGTGTTCAAGGTCGACATTTTGAACACTTGAAGTAGCAGTGAATACTTACATACCATGTTACATATAAATCCTCGTAGTATTCGAAGATTGCTTGGGCACATTTTATTTTCTATTGCAATTAACCTTGCGTGACCTTGAATGACCTTCATAATAGGTCATTGTATCCGTATTGAAATACGCTATCAGAATGTAAACAAAAAACCTTACCGTTCCATTTAAAAAAACAGAGTTGACCTTCATATCTCCTTGACGTATCCACCTATAAAAAAAATTAATGACATCAGATTACGAGCCCCTTGATATCAAGTAAGTTTGGTTTGATCCTTTCTTTTCTATCTTCAAAAGCGAACGATTTATTTAGGTGACCTGTTTTAGGTGCCGCACTCTGTATAATATAATAATAATAATATAAAATATAATATAATATATATACCATGGACTTCAGTAATGCAATCTAGTTTATGTCCCTCTGCCCTCAACTAAAAACCAACATATATCTATATCAGTGAATGCAGGTAAATGGGAAACATTTTGTTGCCCTTTTACTGTGCAATTACTAAGGTACAACCAAGTATCTGGCTATCAGCTGTTCGATGGTAAACGCATAAACTAAATGCCTATATTGTTATTTAATAAACTCAATCCTACACAGATGTGTGATTCGAAAAGACAATATAATTTTCTTGTACGATAAACACGCGTTATGCGTCAATTCCGTCATGTTACGACATATATAATATGGTACAATCCTTGCAGAGATTAAAGTCATGGGTTACCAATGTAAAGTTTCAGAACTCTAAGGTAGCCTTTTACCTACTTCTAGTGGACGTTGGTATTTTTCCTGACAACGTTGTCGTCAGCGCAAAACAAACTCTTGGAATCACAAAAGACCTATGTTTCTTCGAATAGCACGTGGTCGTTGCAGCAAGAAGGTTTTATGGTACGTATCGCATTGTTTGCCTGTACAACCATATATTTTCGAGTATCCTTTGTGTCACATCGGAAAAATAACAATTATATATTCTGACTTGTGAATTTAGCTCTTCTTTTTCCTATAGATCTAAATGAAAGGTAATGGTGATGGAATTCTTGCATCGCGTAATACCTGATACTTTTGCCAGAATGGCTTTGTTCACGGTTGCCAATCAAATGTGCTTTATTTGTCTGTGGAAATAACGAATCACAGAATATCGATTTATGACATGTCTGAGTTGTTGCGGAAGTTGCAATTGCATCTGCACTAGCTGTGCCGCTGCTGCTGCGTGTGTTCTAGAATATATGACTAATAAGTTCTATGAGAAACTTAGAAAAAATTGTTGTTTTAATTGGAGTAATATTCCCTCTGTGATATAAATATTGCAATTTAGAATATGTTGCATGAAAGTTACTAGTACGACTTAAAAATAATTATTCAATGTATAATTTTGTTCAATTTTAGCTGCTGTGGATTCTAATAAAATTTTTTACATTGAAAAATTTAGAATTTAATATTAAAAACGTTTCGATTTTCACTATGCAATTCTTATAGAGCTTCCCGCGTTGATTCCGAATCTACCTCCAACTTTTTGACAATTATTGACATTGGCGGCTTCCTCGCGGATTTTTATGACCTTGAAATATGTTGTCAAGGTCATCATTCTGAATAACTTTTCCGTATACATATTACCGCCGCTCGGTTTTAGTTTTCGAGATATTCGCAAAAAACTATTGCTCATACTGTATTGAATTTTCTGTCTTGGATTTTCATATATCAACATAGGCAATTGCTTAACGGCGTTTCTAACCAAACACGGAATGAATAACGGAATAAATAAAGGATTTTCGAATGCGAGGGCTCTCCGTCCCCTCCACGACCTAACAACCACAAGTCACTCCACTCGATTTTTCCATTACTAGCGCAAATTCTGGATGAAAGCTGCAATGCTAAAATTATGCGATCAGAATGAGTTGTGGTTAAGTCGTGGAGGGGGCGGAGAGGGCCACAATTATGAAAATCCAGGAGTAGTCTTTCAAAATTGTAAACTCACCCTATATATCTAAGACCAGGGTGAGACCTTGCTTTCTCTCTCATCTCCACAGCGTGTATAGAAGCAAAATGTAAAGAAACGCCTTGTCGAGACAGGCAGGATGCCCCTAATATAAATAATTATCTCAATATTAATACATCATGAATATTTAAACATGTTTAAACAATCATTGAAGATGGAGAGACACCACTTTTCCACCAATTTTTTAGGACATTTTTCAGTTTATCTGACAAAATAAGGATCCAGACTTTTATCATGAGAAACCACTGTTTCACATTTGCAACGGCGACGTTTTTATCGAAACAGAAAGCAAAATGTCTTCACCTGACATGGGCTGCCACCACTGGCGGTCACCGTTAAACATGTTTAAACATTCATAATGGATATCACTGTATGCGGGATAATCTTCAAAATCTTTTGTAGCAAAAAAATTAAATATCTTTTATAATAACATAACAATATTTGTTGAAAGGTTGTCTTTTTTCAAAATCAAACTTCTCCAAAACTGTACGTCTAGTGGAAAAACTAAGGTCAGATTCGGAATCAGTTCAAAATACACCATAAGAATCGCATAATGAATAATTTAAATAAAAATTCACCGTACTTCTTGTAGTCTAGTAATGTTTAGAACTAAATTAAGATTGGAAATGGTAAACAATCCTCATGAAGCGACAACAAGATCAGGAACAACTCTTGATGCAGTATTTGCAAGACATTTAAACAAAATTGAATTAAGAATACTTAGATCAGATTTTAGCTATCACAAGCGAATTGTTTCAATGATAGGATCAAAGAAAATCATAGAAATAAATAATGAACGATTAAAATTTGGTACGCAAAGAAGGAGAGCGTATGGGAAAGAAAGAGACATAGCTTATAGCATTTAGTTTAAAATTAATTGCAAGATTTGTACGGAACAAACAGACAAACAGATAAACAAGAAAGCGAGCAAATAAAAACGCGGTAAAATCGAAACATCAAGAAAAGTTGAAATCTAAATATTTTGTTAATAAGTTACTAATCAGATAGTATTCTATTAAAATTAAATATACATTAACTCAATGATTTTCGTGTGACATTTGAAAATAATTCATTGTACCTTTGGCGTTTTAACACTTGGGATCCATCTCGCATTATTACATATTCAACAATTTATTTAAATTACTCATGGACCATTTAGAAAATCATGTTGTGGAAGCTGAAATATTTAGCGCAGAATAATGGCATGTTGTTACTATCAATGTTCATAATATCGTTTCATTTCTCTGTCTTTGTGCGTTGTTGGAGTGAAAGGGGCTTATCAAACTTCCATGATTGCAGTTCTATAAACTAGGAACCAGCGACCGCGTTTCAACTTCGCGAAAATCTGAAAATTTCGGACTTTTTCTTCGCATCGAGAGAGTTGAATGCGTTTCACCTCACTGCTTCGCTTTGGCTTTCGCATATACATATCTGTACGCGCTCGCATATACCGTTGAATAGCGGTCGCCTGGTTCGCTATATTCCTCCCCGCTTTCTAGTCTCCCCTTATTTTCGTTGTTGCTTTTGCTACAGTGAAAACGTATAACGCCAGTAGATGCGCAATAATCGTTCGCTGGGTTAGCCATAAAAGTTGCCTCCAGGAGCGTGTTCGACGCTACGCTGGAAATAACAAAGTGGTCAGTAAATCCGACTTTTCATAACCAAGCCCAGCTGGCTTCGTAGTGTTAACTTTTTATTTCCATTTTTACGCCGTGTTTCTTTCGCGGACGCATTTTTTTCTTGTCGTTTTCACCGATCTCTCGGAAAAACACGTGTTCTCGCGTTTCGTTTTGATTTTCGTGGAATGGTACACTGAAGGGGGTAAGACAACCCCTTGCAATAACTAGAATATTACTGGATTCAAAGGTGAAAACAGTGTTAGCGGGGTCCAATTTTTGCCTTATACGAGCATGTTTTGAGCTGTGTGAAGGCTTATTCTAAAGAGAAAGGTGCAGCGCAGAGCGCCGAACTCATGTTTTAACGAGACTATGTTTATATCTAATAATATGAGTGTCCAAAGTCGAGAAAATCACCCTCAGATTCCAATGTATTTTTCTAATAGAAAACGACTTTTTTTACTCATATGATGGGGCTCAGCAGCGCTCTTCGCTGAACATTCCTCTATCAAATGAACCTTTGTGCAGCTCAAAATATGATCGTACAAGGTCAAATAATTGGACCACGTGAATGCATTAAATTCTCCATATTTAGCATAAGCTAACAATAGATATTAACAATAGATGGCGCATGCAATAGATAATGTCAGCTTATGACGAAAGGAATGCGTTTTTTGTCACGCTATGTTCAGTTTTTTTCTGGCGATTGTTCATGAATATATGGTATGTTTACAATAAATTCCTGTAAACAGATATACATTTTAAAAACATTGATTTTTCTATTTTTGTCCTTCTTGGCCAACGCACTGTTCGTCGTGCTGATTGGCGAGATGAAAAGTTATAGGACAATGGCGCGGGCTCACTTACTCGCCGCTAAATAAGGAAAAACCAATGCTGTCGCCGCAAGGTTTGTCTCGAAACACCAGACCATTGGGAACACTCTGCAAAGGAAAATTATAGGACATCAAGCCCAAGCCAACTAACCTGGAGGCACCGACGAGGGACCATAGGATCAGAATTAATATCGAAGAATCGTTCCGTCGACGGTCCAGTAGGGGAGCTGGGTACATTTTCTACAGTTGAAGGGTTGCCGGTGTCTGAGGGTACGCGCACAGTGCATCCGTTTTTGTCCTATATCAGACTTCGGCACACACCGACGAGCGTCCCGAGCGCCTCGGGAGGCATGTGTTGGTGTTTTTTCGTCTGATGTCGGACAAAAATGTGCTCACAGTGGACCAGCCGTCGTACGAAATGGTCAAGTTCAGCGAGAAGCCGAACCTTTTCGAGGGGTTACAATAGGCAAACCCCATGGGGTCCCGACGTCGGATGCTGGACGGAGGCACTGAAAATCATTCTCATTTCCGTCCGCCGTAGGACGGTGCAGTGTTTACTGCAAATACTTGTCATGTCTCCAATTTTGAAGTATCCGTATTTTTAAAAATGGGTCTGTAAAAAGGAAACTTGGGTCTATGTTATCATATTTTTATTATTTCAATTTTCTGGTGCTGTAATAGCAATATACCTGTTAAAAAAAAAACAATTCCTAAATAAAGCTCGACAACGTTTGTCCTAAAATTACACCTTTTAACAAGTAGTCCAATAGAGTGCCCCGTACGAGCAATAGCGGACCAGCAATGGGTTCAGATAGTATATTTTAGTGGGGGACGGCAAGACGCCATATCGTATGGGACCGAACTGGTGTCATTGTATTGATGCGAGCCTGAGGTACTCCTTTCAGGGCAGGAGTACGGTGACGTGTCTAGGTTTGAATGCGCGGCCGATTGGGTCAGAGTGGAGGAGGCAGGTCTAGTTCCACACGCATTTGGGGCTGTGTCGAAATATTGGCTATAGCGGCCACACATATTATGCAGCGTGCAACGTTGAGCAGTTGAAATATTGAGACTGCAGGCGCGGGACTGTGGTGGGGATGGGCAGACCTGGCGATAGGCTCGATTTGTTTATGTGCCGTTCTCGAGGCTGTTCTCTACGGAGTGGTTTATGACAGGTCATTACTATTGAGATAGAAGTCGGAACTTTTTCGAACAATACGTGTTTTAATTATAAAGTAATTTTTAAGTTACCAACTCCTCAAAGCACCAACATTATGAATTTGACTCGCTAAAACAGCTTTCTGGAAAATAGCTTTGCTGTCGATCCCCCAATAATGTCCCGACCAGTGGTCGCCCAAAAATTACTTTCGTATATCCATACTTTCATGAGCGTTGATCTACATACAATTAATGAACATGTATCATCTCATGCGAAGTAGGATTACCGTTTTGAATTTTGTTCAGATTGGATATGTTGCAGTCTTTAGTAAAATATGAACATATGTCAAAGAGAATTCTTTGAAATCTTAAAAATCAATGCCTTTACGGGCATGCACTATGAGGTGTCATAAGTTTCTCATTTAATTATAACGGCCAAGCTATAACAAAACGATGAAAATGAATTTTGAGTGCTTACAGTGATACCATAGAGTATTTAATAAAAATTATTTCAGTTGGAAAAATATTTGTTTTTATAGTTTATTTTGCCATTGTTTTTTTTAACAGGTGCATTGCTATTATAGCACCAGAAAATTGAAACAATAAAAATATGATAGCATAGCCCCAAGTGTCCTTTTTACGGACCCGTTTTTAAAAATACGGATACTTCAAAATTGGCGACATGAAAATTGTTTGATGTGAATGTTGAACCGAAATATATCGCGCGCGGGCCGTCCTGTTGGTCGACGGCGGACGAAACTAGAAGGGTCTCACAGACGGGCCTACCCACACATTTCAAATGTCTGACCGAAGCCTCTGACGTCACCAAGTCTGTCGGATGTAGGACGAAAACGGATGCACTGTGCGCGTACCCTAAAGCTTGACTGGCTGGGACCTGACGCACTCGCACACAAACACCCTCGAGATCCGCCTAGGCACACGTACACGCTGCCCGAAAAAAGAGAGTGTGTTAGTGAATCCTAACTTATCGGCAATATTTTTGAAGTAAAACTTTTTTCCTGAGTGTAACAATTTTCTGATGTGACGGAAGTCGAAAGTCAAGCACGAAAATTTAAACTGAAAATGAACGGAGAAAAATAATTTCTTACCCCGACGGGATTCGAACCCCAGTCCACCGATTGGACAGCCAAAGTTCTTTCGAATATGAAGATCTACCGCGCGTGGTATTCTACGCGATTTTTTTTCTTGTCTTCTGTTTTACCGGCACCACCGAATAAGTCGCCGGTGGTCGCCGGTGATTGCAGCCATTCAATGGTTGGAAACAGATTGCAGCGCTCGCAGCGAAAAATGCCGATATTATATGTTAACAGAACCCTCTCCTTTAAGTAAAAAAATATCCTATTGTTATACTTTACAAACATATACAATACAGCTTATGATAAATTATGCTGGCGAGAAAGGAAAAGGCAGTTGAATAGGAAAAGATTTCCAGATTTTCTTATATTATTTTTGTAAAGAAAATAGATTACAAAAAAATTTCATAAATCGTTATAAATAATAATATAAATAAATTGTTTGGTCACTGCAAATTCCAATATAGTTTAAGTATACATATTTATGTATGTTAATCGCGCAATAGTGACTGATGACTAAAGATTGATGACTGGATCATTTAAACTAACTAATTATAACTATAATAATCATAACTAGTAAACAATAACTAACGATTACTTAGAGCTGTGATTAACTAGTGCCATGTAGTTATGGCTAACTAATCAAAAAGTTTAACTAATGACTATTTTATTATGACTAACACTGAATTAGACTATTAGTCAAATTTTAATTATTAGTTGATTCGTTCCTTACTCTGGCCTTACAATATCGTGTCTGACACGTGATGAAGATTCTGAACACATTCTAATAAAAATGTATGTTAATAATTTCCTTCAAACCGAAATAAATTTCTATTTTGGTTTTGTTAATGTACAGTTATTGGAGGACATGTTGGCACACAATTTGTATGAATTTTCATCTAGTTTAGGAAATTACAATCAACAAAAGAAGTTCTAGTCACTAAAATCGTAAAATAAATCGTAAGACAAGGGTTTAACACCGTGAGATAACACAAACATGTACACGTGATAATCTGTGAATGCTTAATTATCTCCTAAGAGGGTATTATAGAAGGCTTGACTGTATAGAAAATATTCACTGTACACACAACATTCTCGACAACACTAATGTTGCTGGCACTACACCTCTAAAATCTGGTAACACATTTACTTCTCTACTCAAGGTTTATCGGACAAGTCCGTTATTTAGTGGGAGATCATTTAAAAATTTGACACTTCTGTCTGAAACTCCTTTTTCAATAGTGCTTTGGTTTTGAGATACAGGATGACAAGAAATGACGGAGTTAAACATTTCTTATTATAATTCTGCCAACTTGACGAATTTTCAAAAACCAAATAATATTAACAATAACCTAGACCTTTAGTATTCATATATTTAAGAAGTATCGAAGTGGTCACCCTTTGCACCGATATTTTGAGCCTCTGTATCGGCGCAAAGGGTGGCCACTTCGAAACTTCTTAAATATAGGAATGCTAAACATCTATGTTATTGTTGTTATTATTCGGTTTTTCAAAATTCGTCAAGTTGGCAGAATTATAATAAGAAATGTTTAACTCTGTTATTTCTTGTCACCCTGTATTTTATTGTTCCAGTGTTGTTGCAGTTATATGTATCTATCTAGGATAGAAATGTCCAGGAACTGATACAGCGAGTTCTAGCAGAATCTGGCACCCACGAGCTTAGCCGCGGGCTGATCGTGACACGGGGTGGTAAATCCATGTAGAGCAAAGCTATCCCCATATATCGGTTCAACTTTTCTGCGCTGCCTAACTTAAAACGCGGCGAAAGTCAACGTAGCATATCGCTAACAGGTATCCACTTATCCATAGCATCTAACTGTAGCCCGCAGGCAACAGTGCGCCAAAAGCGCAACAGACAATTTCTAAAATGCACACTACGGTGGCTCTTATCTACAAGGTGTCCCGAAGACGTTGTACTTTCTGGAAAGGGGTGATTCCTGAGGTTGTGTCAAATAACTTTTTCCGTCGAGAAAACGTTCTTCGCGATGTTGTCAATCGGAGCACGGTTAGCGTGATGTTGCCATTGGCATGGATAAGTCTACTCTTGTATAGATTTTTATTTCACTTTATAAATATGAAGTTGATATAGCATATTATACAATACTTAAACGTGTACAGATTGATTATATACCATCATATTTAATAATCTAAACAATATTTTTAATAATGTCATAGCAATTTTTAAAAGGATTAAAACTCCACGACCAATTTAAAAGATCAAAAAGAGCGTTTTCGGGACTTCCGAAGAAAGTATACATCGAGATTGATTGATCGTGAAATTTTCAATGATTTTACGTACTATATCTTTGTGTTACTACTCATGCCACGGTAAATATTGAATGTATATTTTTTTTAATTACGCGACGCAACACACGGAAATATGTGTAATTATTCAAAAGAAAACATAGAAGACCTTGAAAAGTATGAGAAAAACCAACATTTAAAAAGATATAAAAAATACTGACCACATTCTACCATTCAAAACATAATAAAAAGGAGTTTATTTTAACGAAATTAAAGAAGATATTCTGAGGGTCTAATCTGTCTAGAGATTAGACCCTCTTGTGTCTAAACGTCTAATCTGAACCAAAATTGTAAATATTCTTCTACCTATGATTACGAAAAACGCTTAAAAGAGCCCAGGGTCTAATTTACACTGTTTTCAACCTTGAATATTAAGGTTTAAAGCAGTGCCAAGTTTGTCTGCGGAAACCTGCGATTCTTCGAGTAAATTCAATTTAACGCGTTCACCGCTAGGTGGACGATGATTGTTGGGCGCTTGGGTATATGTATAAGAGGTCGCCTTCTGTCATTCCGTCTTATGAGTCTGCCATTGCTTAAGCCCTGCCTCTACAGTACTTTTATAGATCTTGAAATTTTAGCACAGTTTCCAGTTTCTTTTCTAATTAAATTTATATGTTCAATTTTTTATTCCTTATTTCTTTTCCTCCTTACACTTGTCATTATATAGCTCTTACTTCTTTGTTCTTAGAAGTTTATTCTTAGATTTTTATTTAGTTTTTTAATATGGATATGTTTAAAAATAATTTCGATTTATATCAATTTATCCTTAATTTAAATTGTAGTTTTAACGATCATGGAGCAATTCAAAAAAACTTTATCGAACAATTCTATAATAGTTCTTCCGAAAAAGACAAAAAAAATGTAAAACATAAACTGAGAAATGTCACCTTACAGTATAAATACAATTTCCAAATTGCCTTCTAGCATCCTATCGTGTATAAGGCAAGACCCACTAGATAGCCTTACTGATGAGTCCTCTAGTGGGTCTAGGACGAAACACCTCCTTCCTTTCTTTTTCATTGTCTTACTTGATCGAACCTGTGCGCCACAAATAAAAATATAGTTATAATATTTCAATTTTCGATCGCAAAATTAAAAACCTATTAATAAACTGAGAAAGTTTTGTGCCAACTTGTATTATAGATGGACTGCAGCAAATCGCAAGAGGGATAATTTCGAAAAGAGAAATAAAAAATGGCTTGAAACAAAGCTAGTTTTTCTCGCGGATACTGAAATAGTGCCAGGCCCAAAGCCCTTTTCCGAATGTTCTCAAAGGCATAAAATGCGCATAACTGAGAGCCTTGCTAATGATTTTTCAGCTGAAAAATCTTCTCTTCGACCACAGTTAATTTAAAAAAAAAAACAAGACCTATTTTAGCTTTTAACAATAAGTGATCTCAGTGAAGAAAATTGGGACGAACCTATGGAAACAGAATAAACCTGATTCACTTGTTGGACTTCAACGATTTTCAGTACATGTACTCTACATAATAGTGGTAAAAAGTCTGCAGAGTTTTAATCCAATATCTTCAGCCAATGAGAAGTAATCGCCATGTCCGTTTATTTGCATTGTTCGCTCCACTGTGCGGCGTAACGGTGATGCAGTGGCTATAAACTATAAGCACACAATATTATGTCAACTTATTTAAAAATGTTATTATATTGTTATTTATTATTTATTACTATATTTATTCTGTATAAATTATTTTATATATTTTTTTAATCTTGGTCTCTTGTTTATAGTATATTTCATACTAAAAAGGTCTTTTACAAGAAAAAAACAATTTATTCCCACAGTACACTGTTACACTATTTAGAATTCTAGAATACATATTAATAATACGATTTAATATGGAGCAACCTATTCTTATTTATATCTTGAAGTCGATAAAAATAGTCCCATTTATATTGTGTTTGTACTTACTTTACTCGGAAGAATCTCGAATATTTATTGGTACTATAGGTACATAGATAAGACGGCAATTACTGCAAATAAAATTTTTAACTCTCTGCATTTTGCAGACTTTCGTTACATTGTATGTGTTCCGTAGTCTGTAGACTGTCGTTTGTACAATTTATAAAATTGAAGCATAGTAAGCGAGTGAAAAATTTTTCGCATAGTAAGCATAATAAGCGGGAAAGTCTAGAGAATCTTCTGATGTAAAGAACAATACAATATCTTTTATAATAACATCACAATATTTGTTCAAAGTTGAAAAATAGGTATTTTTCAAAGTCGTGTTTTTCAAAAACTGTGCGTGTAGGGAAAAAATTAAGACTAGATTCGGAATCAGCGCAAAAAACTTTATAAGATCCACCCAATAGTTATATGAAAACATTTTTAGTGTTGGACAGTGTAATCTGTTTACCAAACCCGAAATGGTTTATTAGACATTTATATACATTTATCGATATTTTGTTATGAAATTATATCGCATGCAACGTCTTATTTTGACGCCACAGCTTTAACATAAACATAGCCGGGATGTAACGTATCATAGTCATCGATGTTGTTTCACGCAGCCATTTTGTATACCATAGTCGTTGGAATAGGAACCAATTTTCTTTATATAACGATATTTTACAAGCTCCAAAAATAGCGAAAAGATTGTAAATCTCTGAATTGCTGCAAAAAGTGAAGATATATCAACGGAATGCTCTGATATCGAGGATGGCGAATTGTATGATCATGAAGAAAATGAAATTGAACTTTAGAGTGATAATAATGATAATGAGATTATAGACTATAGAATTTTCCTAAAAGAAGACGTGCTTGTGTGCCTTCAAGTTTTGAAGATGGAAACGAAATTATATAAAATCATGAAATTAAAATTGCCGCAGATGGACTCAGTTGGAAATAAATAAAAGAAGGGTGTACTGCTGGAAGATTGCCTCTACATAATATTTTCAAAGACATATTTGGCCGCATATTCCTTTTGTCAGACGGTAATAAAATAATAAATATAAAATTATTCTCTTATTACGTATTTGTTAAAGACCCTCATTTTGACTGGTTTTGGTAGAAGTAGTTTCTTATAATAGCGTCTTAACTGATGGTAGTTTTACTATTAAATACTTCTTATTCTTAGATCCACTGTAGACATGTGTGTTCTGAATTGAATCTGACATATCTAAATTCTAAAATGGAGCTGTTCGTGTCTGAAGGTCTTTTTGCTTGTCACTTCGCCGATCTCTCACTCTCCTTGCATTTCCGCTCGTTTCGAGAAGCGGAAACTTCTGTCCCTTCCATTTATTCGGACGTTGGTCAGCCATGAATCACCCCTACCAGCACCAAAATGTCTTCAGGATACGGTCTCTAGTCGACCAATAGGAAGCGGAAAGTATGACTTGTGTAGGATTGGACTTGTATAAGATAGTTCTAGTGTTAATAAAAGGAGTGGTCAATGGTGTACAAAAGATAGAACTGTGTTAAAATTAACTTCGTCATACTTTTATGAACATTTAGCACTCAAATGGTGACTCGAATCGAAAATGGTCCTTTCTTAAAATTTCACTTCCTAAGATTAGAATTTTTTTGTTTAACATCAGTACACTCTTTTCTGCGACGTGTTTCTCATCATAACCTTCATCTTGTTACGCTTATAGATGTCTGATTATTACGTCATGATTACGCGGAGAAGTTAAACTAATATTAGGGAAGTCCATGTACTTTCCTTACACATATATACCTATAACATGAAAAAAATCATATGAAATGGTATTATTCTAGTTAGGAAGAAATGTTTAATTTTCGAGTTAAAATACCTTCGAGTGCAAAGGGTTAATACTTTGATGTTCACGACATTCATACAGAAGAGGTAATTAATTATATATATGTAATTAAAGAAACATTCGTACGAGAGGGAAGTAAATGTAACACAGTTAGTCTTTTTTCGAAGATTAAATAATTTTAAATGTGTTCATATTCAAGTTGAGGGATATCAGTTCGAGCACCTACTATATAGCTTCCAGGTAATAGCTATTATACATAAAGGAAATTATATCTATAATATCTCGTTACCCATTATACGTATGTTATATGTAAGTCAATACATTTTTACGTAGAATTTTGTGCTTCATCCGAGTTCGAGCAAAAATATTGACATTCTATTTAAACAACGAGGTTAAAAAAGAAGGTGACCTTCATATCTCCATAAAAAATCGAAGTAACAAAAATCAGATTGCAGCACTCCCCCCAGGGATCATGCAACATTTGTTTGATCTTTTTTTTTGTACAACAAATAACTTACGAGTTATTTGTGATCGTCACGTTACGAGACTCACCCTTTTTTTTATATTTCCTTTCTTTGTGACTCGGGACGTGGGGAAAGGCCCTGTCTAAGATTCATTCCCCCACGTCTAATCCGAGGACAACCGCTCATGTTCTTGGCTATTAGTTACGAGACTCACCCTGTATACAGTAACTCCCAATAATATTGAGATACTCTTAAAAAGACGATAACTTTTTTAATATTGTACTATACGCGATTTGAACTTTTTGGGAAGCTGGAGCCATTAGTTTGCTACAGGATGTGGAAAAAAATTTGTCAAAAATTGCAATTGTTCGGAATTGTAGAAAAAATACTAAAAGTTGCATTTTACAACTTTTTTATGTGCGGTTATATTAAAAATTTAAAAGCTACGTTTGGTAGATCCGTGTCAATTAAACATATTGTGAAAACGTCAAAATCGGGCGACGCAATGAGCTACAAACGATTAAAGGTGGTAAAAACTACAGATTTTCACGATTTTCAGCCTACAATTGCAGTAAATCTAAGCATTCTTCCATCTTCCAAAGCCTGTCGTTTCTTTCCGCATCAACCGATTTCCATGAAACTTTCACAGTGCATATAATTGACACACATCTATAAAACGTAGTTTTTCCATTTTCAATATAGGCCCACAAAAAAAGTTGTAAAATGCAACTCTTAGTATTTTTTCCAAAATTCCGATTAATTGCAATTTTTGACAAAATTTTTGTCTCACATCCTGTGTCAAACTAATTGCTCTAGCTTCCCAATAAAGTTGAAATCGTATAATACAATATTAAAAACAATATATACACGTTGAAAACTACGCGCGGTAGTAGTGAAACTTCTTGCAGTTTAATAATGTTTAGAAGCAAAGTAAGATTGGAAATGTTTTTTCGTTTTTTTCTTTGCTTTGTCGGGAAATGATGACGCGCATGAATACTTTAAATTATATTTGGACGGTTGCATAATTTGGGGCATAATTGAGGGTTGTGATTTGTGTTGCAATACAACGGATATTGCAATTGTTATTAGTGCATCTGTGTGAAAAAAGATGTGATTTATTTATCGATCTGAAAGTGAAAGTGAAAAGTCCAGATCGTTGACCACGTATCCGTCAGGGTGTCGTATACCTGAAATCTGCCACCAGCTGTACAGTTCATTGACTTGGCTGTCCGGCCCTTGGATTGCGGTACTGTCGCATACCTGAAGACATCTGTGTAGTAGTTCGTCACCGACTGACCCATTGTCGCACATTTCGTTGCAGCAAATGGATTTACGGCTGAATAGGTGAGTTTTTAAGACAAACAGTTACTGCCTCTTCTTTCGTTCGGGTAAAGTTGCCGTAGGTCGCTATCATGAACACCCGTAATGAATTGACGAGTAATGTTTTATCGCGATTATCTCGTAAACTAAAGCCGACAGCCAAAAATTTTACAGAGAAATGTTGTTCAGAATAATGGTCTTGACCACATATCCAAAGCTCATTGAAATCGGTAAACATTCACATAATCGAGAAACTCTTGTTCGTTACGATGTCACGGAGTACCGTCATCGCTCTCCTGCTCGCGCGGCGCGGCGCGGCTTCCCAGGTCGCGCTCTGATTGGTCCGTGTTTTTCGTTAATAACTCCTTAACGAAGCCTCAGATGACATTTTCGTAAAGGAAAATGTCGCTTCAAATGACCCAAGGAACCTCCCATTTTCGGGAAGTACACGAATTTTGGGACACCCTGTATATATTACACTAATGAACACTTCAATACACTTCAATAACGAAAACAACACTTCAAGAACGACGATGAACGTTGTGTCGAAACCATTAGACAGCGCGGCCTGTACGAAGCGCTGAAGCCCACAATAACGGCGCGGCTTAGAAAGAGTGAGAGAGAGCGCTATAGATCCCGGCTTAGCAATGCTTTCTCTCTCACTCTTTCTACCCCACGCTGACAGTGTGGTCTTCAACTCGCCCGTAAAATGGCACAGTCTATCTCTATATTCGGAAGATTGTTGGTTGTCCAAGCGGTTAAGGAGTTGCACTACCAATCGGTGGACCGGGGTTCGAATCTCTTCGGGTTAAGAAAAATTATTTTTCTCCGTTCATTTTCAGTTTAAATTTTCGTACTTAACTTTCGACTTCCGTAACGCCGAGTCCCGTAACTCCGAGTTCCGTAACATGGACTTCCGTTACATCAGAAAATTGTTAACCTCAGGAAAGAAGTTTCACTTGAAAAGTGATCGTTTTCTTAAGAGTGTCCGAATATTAGTAGCAGTCACTGTACACCAAGTAATTTTCAAGAACAGAATCAAGAATTAGTCCACGTGTACTGTTTCCTAAGACAATTAGGCATTATCTCATTCATGATAAGGTTCTCAAATCGTTACAGTGACAACAATCAGTCAACATAGATGAGAGCTCTCTCGACCGACCGACAAAAGGAGAAGCTTTCACGAGAAATCGTTTCCCTTTACAAAAGCTCGTTTTCTTACAGAGACGTGTCAGTCATAATAAGTAGACGGGAGTTGTGAATACGTGTCACGAAAAGAAGAATGAGAACTAAAGAAAATGGGGGTTTCAAGGGACCGTCAGTTTCTCTGTTCAAGAAAAATAGATCGAGTCAAACAAACTGTTCCTGGTTTCAACTAATGGCGTAGCCCTGGCCTGGAGACAGCTCCGAGAGGATTTCGGATTCAAATGCTAACGAAGAGGAAAGACCTCTGCGCCGACATAATATCACCTGTCGCCTTTGCACGGTCAACCATTTTCACTTACTCTGTACTTTCGGGCCAATTTATGAACCATTCGTTACGTTCACGGTACCCCCATTAGAAAGTGTGGAAATTTTATCACATGAATATAGAATTTCGTCGTGGAAACATTAAATCTCACCTTAAAGGGAGGTCTCGGTCTAAGAAGCTAAAGACAAAATTTTATTTCAGCAATTTCATCGAAATTGATTGATTTCAGAAAGAAATGACAGACATTGAAGAATATAAGAATTCTCGGTAATTAATGCAAAAGGGTCACTGTCCTTCCATTTTGATAAAATTTAAATGTGTTATGCAGCAACGCATTTTGAACAATTTTTTCCTATTCCAATATAGGGGGACGCTTTCAGTTTTTGGGACAAAAAACTAAAGCTAATACTGTATTGAATTTTTCATATTCTTCCTCGCTCCGTGGCAACGTAATGCTGTTTCGGCGCAGCGAATGTTTACTTTTTTTTTGTAAACACGTTGTCGGGATGAGACAGAAAACAGGGCTCACTCTATATAGGGTGATACACATATATGGTAAACTTTTGAATGAACCGTGTTGGGGACCTACATCGATCAAATACTGTATATCGTGTTTGGTATTGTTTTAATCAGAAAAATGCCAGAAACAAGCCAGTAAAATCCCACAAAAAATAATTTAAATTAAAAATTTTGAACATTCGATTCATGGTGTCAATGTAGTGGTATTCATACCGTTATACCCGAGCCGAGATCAATTTTAGTCGGCAGTGGAGTGGGTAACAGAGGTGGGCATTATTTGGCAAAACAAATATTTTAAATACTATTTAATATTTTAGACTTTATTTTGCTTAAATAAAATAGTATTTTAAATAAGATATACAATTTCGAAAATAAAATATTTCTATTTTAACAATCGCGCGGGAACCACAAACTAAAATATTTCAATTTTAATAATCTGAAACACAAAATAGAATATTGTATTTTTTGTGCTCACTGAGGTGTGTTGATAAACATACAGTGTATCTTATCACCAGGAATCTGTTTCAGTAGTAATATTTAAAATTGAAAATAAAGACAAAGTCGAAATATTTTGAATATTCTTAAAATAAAATAGTATTATCAAATACTATATTAAAAAATGACTGCCTCAAATAAATTATTTTACTTCTAAAATGTACTGTATTAAATAAAACATTTTATTTACGAAAATTACTGCATCAAATAAAATATTTTATTTTCAAAATTGTACACATACTTTAAAATAAATAGGATAATTTATTATTTTCTATTTAAAATACTATTTTTCACAGTTCTAGTGGGTAAGCACTGGACAGTGTTTGCGCAGGAGATCCCGGACAGTAAATGAGGATTTACTCGCACATCGTGAAAAAATTAAATCTGTTGCATGAAAGGGATGAAACAAGTTGTTGTTATGTTCCTATCGCTAGTCACAGGAGTTTAAATCTCGACTTCAGCACGGCGCACAGTAGGCCAGAATGGCTCGGTAGCTGTTCATGAGCTAAAAAATGAAAGTCCTCATATCGATTTTTAACACCTTGAGTACCAAGTCAGTCACCGATGACTGACACCAATCTTTCCGTTCATGTCGTGTCAGTCATCTATGACTGACATCAATCTTTCCGTTCATGCCGCGTCAGTCACATATAACTGACAGTACTGCGATATCTTACTACGATACCTGCGCGCGCGGCCTGACGGGGAAGTTGCTATAAAACCGCGTGGCACTCAACGTGTTAACCAATGCACAGTAATACTTATTGTTAGGCCTCGTACAGACCTAAACAGCACGCCGAACCGCGCATTTCAACGAACGGAATGGATTTTTTCTATTTCCAGAATTTCTTGAATAAGAATAGAAGCTGCAAGTGTTGTATATTACACAACGAAATTCAGAAAATGTATTTATATAATTATATTTGTAACATGCCTATTTAATAATTCTATATATTATGAATGTTTAGGATATGCTTTCGTTACGACCCGAGAGGTGATGATCGCAACGAAATAAGTTTTTTTGTATCGATCTTTCATCCACGTGGCCCGTACGTCCACGTCTGATCCGGACCGGTTAAAATCGGTTGTCACCACGAGGACGAAAGGGAGGGGGGGGGGGAGCGGTTCAATAGTACCACCTCAAAATAATGGTTCTGCGGCGAGAGTAGCGGTCGTAGCGCGGGTCGTCCAAACAGATTTCCTCCAGGCAGGGAAGGCCTGGTAGGAACGTCAATGGGACGAGTTTCCAGGGAAGGAAACTTTCGGCTAGACGGACCTTAGGTTTCTCGTTTACGATCCGAATCGTGCCGGAAAAATGCGTGTTGTTTAAAATCCGTGGAAGTTGCGGTATCCCGAGGTTTAAACTGTAGACGGTTCTTTCTCCCTCTTGGTGAAGTTGCTTTAGCAACTTCTTCAACTGATATTTCCGGCCGGCACGTCACACCACCGGCATGTGACACCACACGGAAGCACAAGCGACGCGAATAGAAAACCCTTCAATGGGTGAGTCGGTGTCCTGTCGTACCGAGCGACCTGTAGGGCTCAGACGCACGACGGGATACAGAGCTTGAACTGCATTGAAGGATCTCACAAACTCACGGGCACGCCGACACTGACACTAGGATTCTGTATAGGATGACGAGAACAAGGGGGGGGGGCGAAAAGAATAGTATCCTCAAATGAGAATATAACTATACAGGGTCATCGAAATGCGCGGTTTAGCGCGCGGTTCGGCGCGCTGTTTAGGTCTGTACGAAGCCTTAAATGTCTATTACATTAGAAAACAATAATATTAATTAAAGTTATTAAAAATTCTCGTTACCTTAAGCGTTCAAAGACCAAACTTTTTCAAATACGATTTATTACCAAAAAAATTCCGTTTATTCATAACGATGTGATGGAAAACCTACTGAAGATCCATCATGAAGCTCAAATCTTTTTATGAATAATATATATCTATGTTGAGAACGCCCCAGGATCTAAACGTTAATGTTCATAATTTATTATTTAAATAATGCTTAGCCAACTTAGAAAAATCGTCAAAGTTTTTCACCTTTGACAAGGGATAAGTTAAATTGATACTAATTGGTCAAGTTCTAATAAAGTGAAACATTTTCAGCAACGTCTCCTCTTAAAGATTAAAGCATTGCGTGATACGCAATTCCGCGGCGAGTCGCGTTGCACGAGACGCATGACGAACACTCAGCGGCTCTTAAGAGTGTAAAGACCTAATAGTTTTAGAAATCTATCTTATGAATTTTTTATATTATTCGATCATTAATAATTTCTTACTAGCTCAGTTGAATTATTTGTATATGAGTTAAGACAGTAATAACACATTTTTGTTACTTCATTAAACGCAATAAACTTTTCAATTCATTGAAAAAGTATGGATTACTCGTGTTTGAAAGCCTAAACAGCCAGTTTTCAATTATTATTTATTATTTGCACGATTTTTCAGACAATTCCGGTGGTGTGACAAAAAATGTTTCCTACAAAAAGTAATCAGTAATCTGTATTCTACAAATCTCAATACAAAAAAATTTAAATAATTATTTTTCTTCAATAAGAAATTGTGGTCACCTGGATTGTTTATTTATAACTATATATTTAACTTCCCGATTTTATAGGGAAGTTACTGTAATGACCCCGAAAATCGAAAACCGATTTTTTAGCAGCTGTCCATGTTTCATGGTCATTGCAGTCATTTTAGACTATTTTTATCAAAATTTCTGTATGAGTTTGTGTGTGTGTGTGTGTGTGTGTGTGTGTGCGTGCGCGCGTATGTCCGTTTGTATGTTATCAAATTTTTTGTTAATGTTTTCGGAAAAAGTAACAATGCGATCAGAATGATGAATGATGCAATCGATGTGCCCCGCTGTAACTTAGAGCTGATTAGATTTTGGTCCACTTTAGTCCACTAGTTTTTTAGTTTTTTTAGTTTTTTTTAGAAAGAAGTTCACTCAACAATGTAATTTATACGAGAGGACGGAAATTTTCCACCGAAGAAACAAAATTAATTCCATAAAAAGTTTTTCTAATTTTTTTTTCATTTTTTTTCATTTTTTTTTTATTTATGCAACTAATGCTAATGTTACCGCTTGCAATAATCGCAAATTATCGCAATGCAAGAGTGAATTTCATCTCTACTCTCGAGAATACCTTTTCAAAGAATATCGATGAAAGTACAAAAAAAATTTATATTACATTCTTTGAAAAACAATCAGTTCGAAACGAATTATTAACTGCGATTAAATTGAAAATTAATATAAAATATATGATAATTATTAATAACATTGATGTTGAAGACGGATTGGTTAATGGAGCACACATGCGGAATATTAAAATTTATTACTTTTCAAGAAAATACTAAAATTCCGTCTATATTGTGGTTAGATTTTCAATTGGCCAGAGGAGGAGTGAAAGTAAGAACTCGTTATGGTGATGATATGAAAAGTACAAATATTCATCAAAATTGAACACCAATAATAAAAATATCGAATCAAGTAAATATTTCGAGTGAGGAAAAATATCAAATCGCACGTAGTCAATTTCCAGTGGTTCCTGCTGAGCCATTACGATTTATAGAAGTCAGGGACAAACATACGAGAAAGTATGTTTGAATTTTAAAACATCAATAAAACGAACCTTACAAATGTTGCATGTAGCACTGAGCAGATTTTCAAAATCGAGCGGTTTACATATTTTGAGACAATTTAAATTAACAGTATCGAAGAAAACCAAGATCAATACAGCAAACCCGGATAGTGAGGAGTTGTATCGTTTGCGACAAACTAATTAAGATAATATATTTTGCAACATTAGTATGCTATAACAAGGAACCAAACGAGCAACGAGCATAAGATTTCCCTGAAAATGTATAATCTTCTTAAAACGTACACTTTATTTTTTTGTCTTCTTGAAAAATTCAAAAGACTACATTCGTCATGTGGTTGAGCATGACGGAGGGATTCCCTTTAATTTTTAGCATTTCCTACAAAACGTACACTAAATAAATAATGATAATAATATACAGAAACTAACGAATCGAGAAGTTCTATGTGTGGCTCGTGGAGAGTCACACACAAAATAAAAAACATTAATAGATGCTGGCTCTACTAGCCATACGTACCACTAACCCTCTCGCGAGCTCGCGAAGCGAGCGAGCAACAACCCCCCCTAGTTTATAACTATATATTTTTTTATGGAATAATGTTATAGCCGACGCCAAGACGAATCCAACGACCTATTTAATGTGGTCTTTAAGTTTTGAAATAATGGTGACATAGGCGCGCGTGTATTGGTACCTAGCCATTCTGGCCCACCGTGCGGCATTCAGAATACAGCTTTCATTAGAACTGCTATAGGCAACCACTGAGCGACCTAATGAACGATCCACGAATCGAATAGAATGCCAGTGATTAGAACTGCCAGGGGATCCAGCACGCGCATTATGAATACATTAAAGCGTGAAGCTACGTAGTGAAGTTTTACTCAATCAATCAAACGACATTACCAAACAATATCCTGTGTACTAATCAATGCAATCGTTACGAATTGAAGTCGCATGATCAAACGGAAGAATGGATTGCAATTTGATTCTCGAAATCAAGGAGTGGAACTGCTGTTATTGATGACCTACGGTTACTATCGGTAACCAATTTTGCTGTACTGTGCGACAGTTTATGCAACGTTTATGCTGTTGATCGCTTAACAAAACGCAAGTGTTATAATTCGTTTACAAAAATTCCGTTCTGGAGATTTTTCGCTTAACCCTTAACACGCGAATGGTCACTGTATGAGAGAGAGAGAGACTGGGAGGGATTAATGGAGGGAGGGAGGGGGAGGGAAGGAAAGAGAGAGAGAGAGAGAGAGAGAGGCGCCACTAAAATATTGTTGACATGATTAAATATGTCAGTAATGAAATTCAATCAATTACTAGACATTCAGATATTGTACGACGTATTATGCTAATTTCATATTCATAAAATTTTAAAAATCATAGGGAACGGAAATATGTTAGGTCGGAAGAAAAGTTTGATTTTCGAATTAAACTATGTCTGCGTGTAAAGGATTAGAGTTCTTTGCTGTGGCGCACCCAGAGGGGATCCAGGGCCTCCCCCCCTCAAAAGCTGCTTCCTCACCAATTTCGATGATTTTTGAATATATTATATGTAAAAACCGGCATGAAAAAAAATAAATTAATAAAATTTAAAAAAAAAGATTAAAAACCGACATGAAAAAAAATAAATTTAAAAAATTAAAAAAAAAAAGATTAAAAAAACAAAAATGTACTGATAAAAAGATATAAAAAAAGTATGAAATAATTTCCATTTCATTTATGTGAATCCGCCCGGACTTTTAATATAATAAAAATACCGCATTAAATATAATTCAATTTCCTTTTGATTTGTAAGAATACACTCCAACTGTTGATAAAATTCATTAAAATAAAATATTAAATACCACATTAAATACAATAATTTTTTTCGGAGGTGGCGCAAAATCGAAAATTTTCCAAAAGATGTTATTGATTATGATTTCATTGGAATATGGTGAACTTGGAAATCGGTAGGTGGGAAGAAAAGACACATTAATATAGGCTAAAGAATGTAGAAGTATTTAAGAATTTTCGTAATGTCCATTGTCGAAAATTATCGATTTTGCGCCGCCTCCGAAAAAAATTATTGTATTTAATGTGGTATTTAATATTTTATTTTAATGAATTTTATCAACAGTTGGAGTGTATTCTTACAAATCAAAAGGAAATTGAATTATATTTATAATGTGGTATTTTTATTATATTAAAAGTCCGTGCGTATTCACATAAATGAAATGGAAATTATTTCATACTTTTTTTATTTCTTTTTATCAGTACATTTTTGTTTTTTTAATCTTTTTTTTTTTAATTTTTTTAATTTATTTTTTTTCAAGCCGGTTTTTAATCTTTTTTTTTAATTTTTTAAGTTTATTTTTTTTCATGCCGGTTTTTATATCTTTTTTTCATGCCGTTTTTTCGAAGTCGGTTTTATTTTTTTTTTTTTAAAGTTTTTTTTTTAATTTTTATTTTAGTAGAACGTGCACTATTTCTTGTAGAATACCGTGAAATGATATTTTTTCCTCAGCTAATGATCATCAACTATAACAATTGTTATTAATAATAACAACAAATTATATAATTTGCTATAACAATTGTTATTAACAATAATAACAAATTATATAATTTGCTATAACAATTGTTATTAACAATAATAACAAATTATATAATTTGCTATAACAATTGTTATTAACAATAATATCAAATTATAATAATTTTTTTTTGCACGTAGGAACATCGCGGCAATATCTCCAACTAAATTAAATCGCGATCGGTACAATCTTTCCAAAGAAACACCAACTAATATGTTCTTTTGTTTGCTACAGCAATAGTTATTAACAATAACATATTCTATTAATATTTTCTCTTAGGAGCATAGCGGCAGTATCTCCTACTAAATTTCATCGCGATCGGTACATTCTTCGCAGAAAACACCAACTAATACTTCTTTTTGCTATAACAATAGTTATTAACACAATAAAAATGAAAAAATTTTTAGAACGGGACCACCCCCAGGACATACTCTACAAGATACAAAAGGTTTCGTACCGATTGGTTCATCCATCTCGGTGTAATCGGTGAACATACATAGAAAAAAGCGAAAAAAAAGGCACGTACAGGTCGAATTGAGTAACCTCCTTCTTTTTCGAAGTCGGTTAAAAACTAAACATTTGGAACAACTTTTCCCTATTTATACATGTTATATCATCCTGTCAACATCGAATCTATTATTATGTTATGTATTGCGATACATTTGAATGTATAGAAACTCAAAGGAATATTTTTGAACATTTTGCATAACAGAAATAAAGCAAATGTATCTTACACATTGAATTTTATTTATTCGATTTTTCGGGTTGAAGGTCATTTGTAAGTCATATTGTGTTACATGGATGAATTCGTTATTTTGTCAACTACAACATTACGTTAACGAAAATATATCATTCCATTTAAAAAAAAAACATCGATGACCTTGAAATCTCATTAAAAAATAACTTGCAAATTTTTTCCCTTACAGCATTATATGTGGCCCTTCAAACAGTTTAACTTTGTCCGAAGAAGTTTTTTTGTATAACGAAAATAATGAAGATATTTAGGTGTTCTGTTTCTTTGGACTCACCCTGTATACATATTTTATTAACCTGCATATCGGTCACCGACTGCCGATACTATAGTTCGTCCATTCTGACAAACTTGCTTACGGTGTTGTAAAAATTCTGAAGAAAAATTAAAAAATGCACTAAATAGTAAGAAATAATTTCCATTTTATAAAATGTTAAATATAATAGAATCTTTTCGGAGGCGGCGCAAAATTCAAAATTTTCCAAACGACAGATATTGCTGAATATGATTTCATTCGAATATGGTGGACTTGGAAATCAATATGTGGGAAGAAGAGATACATTAATATGTGAAAGCATGTGGAGGAATTTTAGGGTTTCCGTAATTTCCAGAGTCGAACCGCCTCCGAAAAGATTGTATTATATTTAATATTTTATAAAATGGAAATTACTTCATACTTTTTAGTGCATTATTTGGTTTTTAAGTCGGTTAATTTTTTTGTTATACATAAAACTTGAAAACCGCAATCAATAACATTGTTAACAAGTCGTCGCGTCGTTACTATTACTAACATCGTAACATACGACGAAATTCTAGGGCTGCAGGCGGGCTCACAAAATGCGAGTCGAGTTCGAGTCGAGTCGAGTCGAGACTCGCTTGTGCGAGAACTCGCCTATGTTCGCTCAATCGAGTCGAACTTTTCTGGGCTCGCACCGAGGGCATCGAGCATGCGTTTCGTACGAAACGGACGCGAATGGCTTGCATCTTACACGAAGGAATCGAATCGAAATGAATTCATATTCAAGCGTAATATAACATGGTGCGAGTTATACATATAGCATATAGTATATAGTTATACTATTTTGGTTATATTCCCAGCGAGTGAGAATAATCGTTCGCTGTATGTTTGTGTTGCTGGAATACTAAGTACGTTCCTAGCAACTATTGATAATCGTATCAGTTCCAAACGCAAGTAGTGTTCGACGAGCCAAAGCGGATTTTTAAAAAATTATTATTATTATTGTTATTATTATTATTGTTATTATTATTATTGTTATTATTGTTATTGTTGTTATTATTGTTATTATTGTTATTATTGTTATTATTGTTATTATTGTTATTTTTGTTATTATTGTTATTATTGTTATTATTGTTATTATTGTTATTATTGTTATTATTGTTATCTGCGGACAGTTCGCCGTCTCGTGCGGACAGTTCGCTTCGTGCGAGAACTCGGCTCGGCTCGGCTCGACTCAGTCGAACTTAGTTCGGCTCGCATTCTGCAGATATTCGCACAGCCCTACGAAATTCCCGCTCGGAAATTGCATCACCCTACAAAAATAAGTAGCAGTCAAGGAACTGTCCTTTGAAGCAAGTTTCAGATGAAACAATTAAAATAGTAGGGAAAAATAATTCGGAGTGTAAAGGGTTAAAGATGACCAACGTCTTGGTCGATACACTGAGTATGTTGATGACCATATTTAGCTTTCAAGAAATGAAACTATCAGTTTAAATGTTTACTGTCAACAATTCATGAAAACTGTAAGAAGCAATAAAATAAAAAAGGCAAATCAGAAAGGAATTTGTGTTCTCCCCAGGGCTGGGAAAAATAGTATTTTAAATAGTATATTTTTTAAACTATGTGTAGAATTTTGAAAATAAAATATTTTATTTGATGCAGCAATTTTTGATAATAAAATATTTTATTTGAGGCAGTAATTTTTGCAAATAGTATTTGGGAATAATATTTTATTTGAAGAATATTGAAAATATTTAAACCTTGTCTTTATTTTCATTTTCAATTTTAAATATTATTACACAAAATAATGGTTTGCATTTAATAGATGTATGAGTAGAAATAGTTTACTGATGATAAGATACACCGTATGTTTATCAATAAACCTCAGTATGTACAAAAAATACAATATTATACAATATTTTGTGTTTAAGATTATTAAATTAGAAATATTTTATTCTGTGGTTCTCATTGTTAAAACAGAAATATTTTATTTGCGAAATTGTACATCTTATTTAAAATACTATTTTCTTTAAGCAAAATGAAGTCTAAAATATTAAATAGTATTTGAAATATTTGTTTCGCCAAATGATGCCCATCTCTGGTTCCACCACAATATAGTGCTGGACCACACACCTCCTTGGTAAATTGTCAAAAATTATCGGGCTTTGAATGGTAATAACGTCTCGAACACGAGACTCAAAAAATTGTTTTGACAAAAAACCTATTTTTCTGATGAAAAGAAAAATGTAACAAGCTATTATTAACTTATTGGTAGACAAATAAAGTATCAATTTTATTTTCCAAAATTCCATTCCTGTATCCCACAATTCAGTACTGATGTTCGATAAATTAACTTCTATTGAGTTTCTGAGAAAATCATATCATTTACTAAATTATAACTTAATACACGCATTATTAGGGATTTTGTGCCTGTTCTAAACTGCAGGCGTATTTCAGAAATTTAAGCTGTATCTATCAAGAATTGAGAAAAATGTCCTTTTTATCATTGCAGTATCAAAAAATTAACTTTAAGAATGGTTGTTAAGTCATTTGATGGCTAGCGTTTATAGTAATGGTTGTTTGTGTTTAATTTCGTGGCCGCGTAGCTAAAGCACGAGTCAAATCACCTCAAATAATCAAGTTTTTGTTGCACAGTAAAATTCCGCGGTATAAATTCTACTCCAATCCTGTACAAGTAATACCTTCCCCTACCTACCCATTGGCAACCCCTGAGGACGCTTTCATGTTCGTAGGGGTGACTCACGGCTGACCAACGCCCGAATAAATGAAAGGGACAGAAGTTTCCGCTTCTCGAAACGAGCGGAAATGTAAAGAGAGTGAGAGAACGGCGAAGTGACAAGCAAACAGACATTCAGACACGTTCAGATCCATTATAGAATTTAGATATGTCGGATTCAATTCAAAATCCACTTGTCTGCAGTGGATCTAAGAATAAAAAATATTTAATGGAGGAACTACCAACAGTTAAGACGCTATTATAAGAAGCTATTTCTACCAAAACCAGTCAAAATGATGGTCTTTAACACATACGTAATAATAGTAATGTTTAATAATAATAATGTTTATGTTAAAGTTGTGGCGCCAAAATAAGGTGTTGTAGATAAATCTATATGAATGTCTAATAAACCATTTTGGGTTCGGTAAACAGATTATTGGATATTTTCCACTTTGAGACGTGTCGGTCAAATTAAATATTATTGATACAAATAATCATGATATACAATTATTTGGATTCTGAATAAGTTAAATAAAAATAAAATTCATTATTTTAACAAAAGTCATCACATCATTACGGAGAAAAATGTGACGTACAGCAAGAATTTTAAAATGAAATTGTAAAACTAGTCATTCCGACTGGTGTGGTAGTTCTATTGTTAACGTATATGAATTTTGAAGGTCCATGGAAGAGTTGATTATTAACAATAAATAATACATTGCTTGATAACGATCGCGGTCAGTGAAGTATGGCGTAAGAGACAGAGCCCGGGATTTGATTCATGTACTGTTTCCGATTAACTTCAATTTTTAAAAACTTTACGATGATTTCAGTTTTATCGATGATTTTATGTTTTAAATGAGTATTTAAAATTCAACACAACCGCAGAAAAATTAATCATTTTACAAGTATTGTTTTGAGAACTGGCTACATATGTACCTGACGGAATTTCTAAAAATTACATCCCATCAAATGAATCAATAGTTGGGCATCGCTCAGTTAGTTGTAAAAATCTGACACATAGTAAACTTGTTTGTCCGTGTTACAAGTATAATTGAACAAGCGCTAAATATGTTTTACTAACTACGGAATACAGGGTGTCTCATGAAAGTATAATCTCCAGAATATCTTTTTCTATTTTGAGAAAGTAGACAATTTTCAAGCATAATTTGAATGATATCAAGTGGTCAGTATCCTACTTTTTACTTATTGCTCCGAAAGTCGTCACATCATTGCAGAAAAAAATATGTAAGTTGAAGTAAAAATTTTAAAAAGAAAGTTAAAATCAGTCATTTTGACTGGTGTTGTTTTTTTACTTTCAAAAACTAAATCTTTAATTTAAAAAAGAACAATAGTACCTACATAGATTTAGACTCGTTTTAAAGCTTGAAGCTGCTTCGTTCGAAGGACATTGCTCATTTCGATCGCACATAGTTTCGGGTAATATATTCAGGGTGTCTCACTTGAGTGTAACCCTCAGAATATCTTCTTTAATTTCGTTAAAATAAACTGCTTCTTATTGTAGTTTGAATGGTAGAAAGTGGCCAGTATTCCGGAGAGGTTGTCTTTTTAAATGTTGGGTTTTCTTGTACTTTATTAAATATGTTGGTATATAATCAATTACTATACATCTAAGTATTGTATAAGATGTTATATCAACTTCATATATCCTTAAAATAAAAAAAATCATATAGAGTACAATTATTTAAAGTCGGAAGAAATGTTTAATTTCTTTAGTTAAATTAGCTCCAAGTTCAAAGGGTTAAAAAACTACAATTTTTCAAGTTAACGGCAGCTCTTAAACGAACTGGTTCTACTAGGTTTATAATGTAGTTCGAATTTGCTTATTTGCTGTTGAAGTTGATTTGACTAGAATTTGTCAGTGTAGAATTGTTTCAATCCAATCACTTCGGGTATGGGACGTTATGAATGTTTCAGTTCCATTCGAATTCAGTCGAATTGTGTTGCTTGTGCCCCTAGAGGTTTCGGTTCATTTCTTTGAATTCCAATGTAATTTCGTTGCGTCTTAAATTATTCATTTCGATTTCTACGACCACTAGGTAGTACCGTTAGAATTGACTGGCGCTGCCCCGTTTTACTGTTTCCTGTTGTGCTTTCATGACATTTTAGTATCTACTGTGTTACTATCAGGACCGTAGTAAGGATAACTTGGGCCCGGTACAAAAATTATAATTTGTGTCCCCCTACCAAAAAAACATACAAATTTTTTATGACATCTTTCTTCAAAATACAAAACTTAAAGAAAACGCAAGCAAGGTTAACCATCACCAACAATGAAGATGAAAAAATGCAAGTATCTATGTATCTATGAAAACTCATACCTAGATGAAAAACGGATATATTATATATACGGATCTTGATGAAAAATAAAAATTGTCTGTATCGATTGCAAGAGATAGAAACTGAATTGAACGTTATTTTTCCCCTAAATAAACTAAATAGAGCAGAAATCATATGTCGTGACGTCTTTAATTTTATTATATTTTCCAACAATTTTATTTTTCATCTACTCAATTTTTCTGTAAATACATAAAGATTCGCAGTCTACTCGTAATAAAAATCTTTGTAATTTTGTGCCAAGATTTCCAAGATAAAACTAACCTAACGTAAAACATAAAGCATTGATTTCGTATCTATTAAGTTTGTATTCATTGTATGAATCTAATAATTTCTTACTCCGTCCTAATAAATACTTTTGTATACATACTTTACATTTTGTCCTTTTTAAGTTCGACGTGGTCGACGAAGCCACAAAAAAATAGTGTCCGGTCCCGATCTATGTCACAACATAGAACAGAGAATTGACTTTTAAAATAGGACTTCATTGTACCTTTTCTTAGTGCCCTTGAAATCGCGTTTCCCCTCCGCATTTCTTTTCATATTACCACTTGATGATAATCTCCATCTCATTTTTACTTCCATAGACTTTCATTAGTAATAGTTTACTTCCTTCAAAAAAAACACAGTTAAACATTTAACAATAACAAAAAGATTTATATACGGTCTAACTTTTCTAGTTCTGCTTTATTTATAGATATCACGTGACACATGATTTCGCCATATCAAGGCATCATGAGAACACAGTTCCGGTACAACACAATACCTCAAAAAACAAAGTTTAGATATAGCACGGAGTTATCTGTATTATTTCCACGTTTCATTTAATAGCGTTTTGAACGGCTTAACCGTGTTATAGAAAGGTTGACTGTTCCATTGCTTTATACTATTATTATATGAAATTACTACTTCTTTGTAGTAGAATATTCCCGAGTTTAACCTATTCTTTGTAGAACGTTCCGAAGAAAAATCGATTGGTACGTAGAACCACATCCCCTTGTGAATTATTCAATAAACATAGTCTCTTGTGAAATAGTCACTCAGCCTTAAAAATTATATTTAGAAACTTGAAAGCATAAGTAGTCTTCAAAGTAGTTTATAAAAAACATTCCCTATACTCACAATTATTACACAAACGTTCGAAGCGGAGTATTGTTAATTAAGATAAAATAATAAGAGAACTCAATAAGTGTCTTTGCCGCTACCTAACACCGTTTATGAACATTGGTTTAAAAGTAACGGTCAAGTTTGAACAATTTAGTCCTCCATGTAACTCTTTAAAAATTAAACAGCGTTCTTTTAAATTAATTTTTACAAACGCTTTTTCAGTATCGCAAGAGATATTTCTAAGGGGTTAGCATGGGTCCGTCGACAACTGATTTCGCCGACACTGTTCTTGTCGACGCGATTTGACCGACAGTAACTTTCGTCGACAGTGTCGACACTATGTTTCCATCGACACGGTCAAATTGTAGACATATGTTTTCGACGACAGTTACTGTCGGTCAAATCGCGTCGAAGAAAACAGTGTCGGCGAAATCAGTTGTCGACGAACCCATGGTAACCCATTTCTAAGCTAACCAACTTGTGCGTATTTTGTTTACTTTCACAAGATTTTACGGCCATAGGAACTGTGCTCCTGTTTACAGGAATTTTTGTTGGGTACTATTTTCCCCAGCTCTGATCAATGATTCAAAAGTTGTGTAAGTGTTTCAAGTTAAAGAATTTCCAGTGTTTTTGACAAGTTGGCACCGCCATGTTACGTGTAGTGACGGTCACGCGTCGCTATCTGAGCGGAGCTGCTAGGTGGCAGCACAAGCCCGCGGTAATACCGATAATTAATTAGTTGGTTGGTGGTTAGGGTGGGTATAGGAGCAGAGAGGGCCGGCTTGGGAATCTACGTGATAAACATTAGTGCGTTAAAGTTAAAACTTTCAGGGTTGTTAAGGTGAAGTTTCACGGGACACTTTCTTATAATCTACTAAGAAACAGCGAACAAACAAATTGTATGAAAAAATAAAAGGAAGACTGTATAAGAAGTATTGGACCATGCAGCTAATCTAGCAACAAATAATTTACAGTTGGATTCACGATGAAGATTACACACAGAATCTACTAAATATACATACAATTAACCCTTAGCACTGGAGTGGTGACGCAGAGTTACCATTACAAATTGCTGTACCATTCTTTAAAATATTGTTTACATTATTAAATATGTTGACATCTTATCAATTACTAAATAAATTTCATATCCATAAAATTAAAAAAATCATGTAGAATATAATCATTCTAGGTCGGAGGAAATGTTTGATTTTCGAGTTTTTTAACTTAAATCCGAGAGTGCAAAGGGTTAATATCCGAAAAATTAATAGAGACCCGCCTCAAGGTCTCAGCTCACAATTTTGTATGGGTCTCACTGTACTAAAGCGAAAAACAGTTTTTCCATTCATTTTTTCAAATTAATTTTTACTGCTTATTTAAACATGAAAACATTTTAACAAGTACGGAGTCACTAATAAGGATAAGTACCCTACAATACCCTGTTGGGAAATGGAATAACCAGCGGATGAAACATACTCTAAGCGTATCGGCATGAAGCGCTTTTCAACACTCAAAGAACGAAACGGAAGAACAGAAAAAGAAGAGAGTGAAATTATAGCTTTGCGAACAACGTTTATTGTGATGCCGACACGGCGCACAATGCATTTGTACAGTATACAATGTTGTCATTCAAGGTTTTTTTTAATATACAGGGTGGTCCAGATAACTTGACACCCCCATAACTTTCAGAGTATGGATTGTATGAAAAAACATATTTTGGAAAAGTTGTATGGTTTGAAGTGATACATTATGTAATTCATGTACTTCTCTTTGTATGTGGAGTGGTTTCGGAGATTTGAAAGGCAACTTCGTTTTTCTAAATGGAACGCTATATTTTTTATGTCAAAATATCGAAGAGCGTTAAATTTTTAATAAGAAATACTGACCTTTGTTAGCCGTAAACCTAATAGTCAACGAATAACTTTTTTACTCAAAATTTAACGCTATCCGATATTTTGGTATAAAAAATTTTGTTATAGTGTTATAGACTGTTAAAAATTATTAGATATTATATTATAACGTTTTTCATGCCAGTATGGCCAAAATAGGTAGGTATAATTTAAAAAATACAATAAAGATTAAAAGAATTTATAAACATGAATTTACTATTTTCAACGTATTAAAATTATTAAAGGATGCAAGAATATTTTATGTGGCCCCCTCCTCCTTAAAATTTGATTCGAAGTCTAGTTTGTGACGTTGCAAATTAACGATAATAATAACGATTAACTCGTTGTGAATTGAAACTTTGAAGTAACGAAAAAAAAAAAGAAAAATATCATAATATTATCACATACTACATTTTATTAAATGTTCAAACTGATGTATACTTACTTCCAAGTTCTGTTAGATTGCTTAAATTTAATTTCAATTGTGTGCTGTAACTCTGTAACTACAAAAAATTTCAAGTGAATGTTATTGAGTTTAATGAGAGATATCGCAATAACTAATAATCTATAATACTTTCCATTTAAAAAAATGTTGCAGAGGTGACATTTCAAATACTATTTAATATTTTAGACTTTATTTTGCTTCAAGAAAATAATATTTTAAATAAGATATACAATGTCGAAAATAAAATATTTCTATTTTAATAATCTCTGAAACACAAAATAGAATTTTGTATTTTTTATGTATACTGAAGTTTGTTGATAAATATAGTGTATCTTATCACCAGTAAACTATTTCTACTTATAAATCTGTATTTTCAGCAATAATATTTGAAATTGAAAATAAAGACAAAGTCGAAATATTTTCAATATTTTTAAAATAAAATAATATTCTCCAAAATTACTGTCTCAAATAAATTATTTTATTTGCAAAAATTATTGCATCAAATGAAATATTTTATTTTCAAAATTGTACACATACTTTAAAATAAATAGGATTATTTATTATTTACTATTTTAAATACTATTTTCCCAGCTCTGCTGTATACCCTTCAAGTTTTATTTAAAACAATTTTTATTACCACTTATGGTTTTCAGATATGGAATTTTGTCCAGAAACCGAGCAATCCGACTGACTGTGTGCCGAACCGTGGAACCGGAAACGCAAACCTCAAAAGAAAAGCGAACCCTATATAGAACTGGCGTTGGATACTCCATTAAGTGTTCGAGCCAGGGCAGGGTAATTTTATATTCTCCCCTTGGCCTCGTAGCGACGACGGTTCTTCCACAGATATAACTTCACCTGTTGGTTGTACGGCGTTCGGTTCGCTGTTCCAGCCGGGTGTACGTAATATTGATCGGCCGCCGACACGACACGCCAAGTTCCTGGCCCTCCTGTCAGACCTTCGGCCGCGTATAACGTGACCTGGCCACATAATCCTGATCGTGATCACTCGAATTCATCCCGGATTACGAGCGGGGATCGAGCTGGACGACGCTCAGATCGGGAGTTCGTTTATCTTTACGTCGAATTTCCTCGGTTCCGCGCGTTGCTCGTTTCTGCGGACGCAATTTCGTTTCAGCTCGCAAGAAAGGTAGATCAGACTACCGACCACTCGCATTTTTGTCGTCTCGATAGCGCTGCACTTTTCTTATGTTAGTCCCTGATAAACGTTTTTCTCTCGTTTTTCTTCGATGAAATCATTTCGTCAGGCCCTTCTGTACGCCATCTGCACCCCAGGACAAAAAGATAGCACACTTTAAAATGAACGTAGTATTTATTTATTTGACACTACAACCAACCTTTTGTTTTTACACATTCTTGCAAAATACCTTTATAAAGAGATACAAATGAAATTGAATTGAATTTCGCCAGTCTATACAATTTTATTAACAAATAAACGTTTTTAAGGAAATGTGGTGGGAGAAAATAATAGCACATTTAACTTAAAATTATGTTTAACAATAAATCAACGATATTTTTCATGCTTAATATCTTGTGACTCCTCAATTACATTTAATAAGAGCCATCATTCTCTTCAGCAAATATTTATAGAGTTTTTTTAACAGTATTTTGCTCTAGTTGCTCCCATTCGTCTAGAATACACTTTTTTATTCGGCAATATTTCCAAATTCTGTGCCATCTCCATATACGGCTCGGCCAAGATTTCATCAACAATTTTCAATAATTTTGAGGTCGAGTGACCTTGCTGGCCAATCCAAAACGCGAGAAAAGTATTCTTTTACTATTTTTGTAGTGTGTACTGCGGCATTATCCTGCTGAAAAGAATATTTCTATTCATAAATCTTTGCCAAAGAGAATGGTGAATAAATATTAAGCATAAAATATTACGCATTAAATGTCATACGTTGATTTATTGTTAAACATAAGTTTAAGTTAAATGTGCTATCATTTTTCTCACCATATTACCTTAAAAACATTTTTTTGTTAATAAAATTGTATACACTGGCGAAATTCAATTCAATTTCATTTGTGTCTCTTTATAGAGGTATTTTGCAAGATTGTGTACAAACAAAACCTATGTTGTATTATTAAATAAATAAATATTACGTTAATTTTAAAGTGTGCTTTTTGTCCCGGGGTATATACATATACAGTGGGTGTAGAAAATATTCGTACTATACTATAGAATATATATACTATAGAATAGATACAATGCAAAATATAACAATTGCTTGATTAACTTGCGAATGTAATAAGGAAAAACAAAAAATTCGACTGAAATACAACAACAAAAAGTATTCGTACAGTTTCAAACTTTTTACTATTTAAGAAAAGAAAACGTAATGTAAATTAATGTTACATTAAAAAATTATTAATTAATATTTGGTTGGACAGGTTTTGGCCTTTATAACTGCTGCAATTCTTCTCGGCATTGAATTTAATAAATTTGAGGTCATGTGTTGTCGGATCTTGTTCCTCTCATTATTTAGTGCATTTTTAAGCTCTTTTTTTGTAGAAATTTCATGTTTTCTGGTCAAACGTTCTAAATAATCTCACAGGTGTTCTATAACATTGATATCGGGAGATCTGTGGCGGAATTTTTAGATACGCCAGTGTGTTAGTAGTATCTACATTCTGGTATTTGCGCAGTATGCTTCGGATCATTATCGTGCATGAAAATGAAATCATCTTTAATATACATTTTCCTTGCACTGAAATGAAGATTGCGTTTCAAAATGTCAATTTAGACCGTGTAGTGCATTATTCCATTAATAAATTCGGCCCCAAACCAGATAGGGGAAAATAATATTTTAAATAGTAAATAACAAATAAGCCTATTTATTTTAAAGTATGTCTACAATTTTGAAAATAAAATATTTTATTTGATGCTGCAATTTTTGAAAATAAAATATTTTATTTGATGCAGTATTTGTTTGAAGTTAAAATAATTTAGTTCAAGCAGTAATTTTTTAAAATAGTATTATATTTTAAGAATATCGAAAATATTTGGATTTTGTCATTATTTTCAATTTCAATTTTAAACACTGCTGAAAATAATGGTTCGCATTCTATGCTTCTAATACTTCGAAACAAATAGCAAATCCAGATTCAGAGTCACGACCTCAATTAATTTCACAAAACAAACAAGTAAATGACTTTTTTTCCTGTATGGAAAAACAAACAAATGATACCAGTCATACAAACATTACATTATTAAAATTATTTCAATATTTGAGCGATAGTGATACACGAATTGAAAATATTGCAAAGTACAAAGACATGAAAATATTATTTTTAAAATAAAACACAGCTATTCCGTCCTCTGCCCCAGTTGAGAGACTTTTCAGATTTGTTGGACTGATTCTGTGTCTTCGAAGGAGCACCCAAACAGATACAAATTTCGAACGCTGTAGTTAAACAAAAAATAAGACGAAAATATGGCAAATGATATAGTTTCTTATATTGAGTACCATTTCCATTAAATTATTGCTATGACAAGAAATATTAAATTACCTATAAGTAACGCAATTTCTGAAAGTATTAGATATAACGACGCAAAAAATACAATATTCTATTTCGTGTTTCAGATTATTAAAGTAGAAATCTATTATTTTGTGGTTCCCATGGTTAAAATAGAGATATTTTATTTTCGAAATTGTACATGTTATTTAAAATACTATTTTCATTAAACAAAATAAAGACTAAAATATTAAATAGTATTTGAAATATTTGTTTCACCAAATAATGCCCACGTCTGCACTGTATGTAAAGATGCTTGTCGATTCGAGGACGCACTCTTGTGACAAAATCGAGGTCAGATAAAAATGCAGACATCGCGCGGTTGAACCCCGTAAAAGTATCAACGTTGTCGAGAGAGATGCATAGTGGGTAATAAAAATGTTCCTTCGGGTTGTATCAGGTGCCTGCAGAAGTTCATGTCCGATTTGAAAATACAATTGGATGGTTAAATTTTAAAGAATACAGCTTTCTGAATCAATGATAGTCCCCATTCTTTTCTACCATTAGAAACGAATGGTGGCTACACACACACACACACACATAATTCTTTTTTACACTCAGCTCTGCAGTACAGTTTTCGACATCTATGAAAATCGGTCACAAACTTGTACAATCTTCTTTTATACTTATTTTCACTTGTTTTCGCGCAGAGTTAAAATATATTCGCACGAAATATGTCGTGCGTGAATCACCGACGTTTATGCGTTCACAGAGCTTTCCAGTGCGTAATTCAAAGACAACAAATTTTAACAAAACGTACAAAATCCTGTTGAATGGCGGATAAAAGAAAACTCAAATATCTGCATATGAGTGTTATTAACTTTAGCCCTGGATGGCTTTTTCGAATGTTGATAACCAAACTCCTGATTTTTATGCATTTATGAAGGTATTGGCTGGGTGAAATATTAAACAATGAAAAATCAGAAAAATCTACGAATATTGTTATGATCTTTTCAATATGAAAAATCTGTTAAGGGACTAGCTGATCTGACAGACTTTGTCTTGTCCAAATTTCAATAAATTTATTTGCGATCGTTTTTTGAACGAAATAAAACAACTACATTTGTTGTACAGGCTGCTAAACAACACAAAAGTAAAATTATTTAAATAAAAATAAATTTTTAAAAATTTGCTTTATTATTTAATTTTTAAATATTGCTTTTTAGTCTTGTGTTAATACTTGTATCACTCTTTATTAATACTTTGTATACTCACTAAGCTCACTGCAAATTTCACTTGGTAAACAAAGCGATGATGTACTACCGATCTTCGCGCGGTGACGCACTATCATATACTGAGTTCCGTCGGGGCGAAGTGGGTCCGCGGAGTGGGGACGAGTCAGAGTGCGCACGCATAGTAAAGTAGAGGGCGTTGTCGCGCGGAGTGGGGATCGCTGAACGGGATAGCGTTTCGCGGGGGGATGTAAAGGTAAATATTTAATTGTTATTTTCTCCGAAACGGATAGACTTTAAAAAATATATTTTTTTAATAATGCATTTTAATAATGCATTGTCATCCAGTTCTGACCCATTAATGCAATTTCAAGTCTCTAGCTCATCAGGAAGTTAGTTTAAAATCAATTGCAAAATTTGCCACCGAACAGACAAACAAACAAGAAAGCGAGCTAATGTAAACGTGGTAAAATAAATGTAATTTTATTTTAGTTTAGGCTGCCGTGTGATTCTCTAATAAAAATTCGACGGTGTGCTCGACGACGAACTCATTGGGAACCAATAATGCGCAGCCAAACATGTCAACCTGCTACTTTGTCTGAATTTTCCGACTTTCCTTTGTAATTGTCTCGAATTTTTTTCCTGAAAACTTTTCCAGGACCATAACGAACAAAACAAAAAAAAATAAAATTACGCATATATATCGTTCCAATCGTGAGTTATAATCTTTAGCACATACAAAAATCCCATAGAAAAAAGCACTTTAATTTTTTCCTGAATTTTCCATTTTTTCGGGCAACTGTTCTAATTTTTCTAACTCTAAAAACCTTATTCTTTCTATTACGAACATTAAAAAAAAGTTAGCCAAAACGATCCAGCTGTTCTCAAATGATGCGCTTACCAACGAACAGTATTTAATTTTTATTTATATAGATAGGATGAAATCAATTTTCAATTTATTCCTGCATCCCACAATCTATGCAGAACATTTTCATTTTGAAAATGGGTTCGTCTTGCATTTGTGGTCACATTTTCGGCTTATCGGTATTGCTACATATGTATAGTAACAACATGCAGGGTGCTTCACGAAACTTGCACACCTGTGTGGCTTCCAAGGTATGGGTTTCACGAGAAAAGTTTTGTATACAGAAGTTGCATAGTCTGAAGGGGTATATTGTGTAATGTATTTATTTTTTCATAGGTGGAAACGTTTCGAAGATTTGAAGGTCGACTTTGATTTTTTAAATGGAATGCTATATTTTTTATACCAATATATGAACTTATATCAATATGTGAGAATGTCGAATTCTGAGTAAAAAAGTATTGACCTTCATTAGTCCTAATAGAGAAGAGAGAATATCCAAGAGAAAATGCTTCAGCATTCTTTCTATTCGTTGTATATCTATTTCTATCGCCCTCTTGACTAAAGTTGTTTAATGATGATGCGCGATACTGTAATTCAGTGAAGCAATACAACACTGTTTTTATTTGAATAAATTAATTTTTCATTAATTATTAAAACAATTTCACAAATGAAGCATCGGAAAGTCTCAATTTTCAATACGAAGCTTAATTGCTCTGGTGCAGTAAGTATACCATTAACGAATAACGCGCAATGGAAAGTTTGTATTTTGTTTCGCTAATGATGTATTGTTGAATAGTGGGACGTGATAACTGATTGATCGATTACTGCACGGTGTATGGGACTTGGACAACTTCATTAACGGAAATGTAGGTGTTTCACATATGCCCACGAACGACGAGCACCATCACAAATCACGTGTATCACGGGCTCCTCGAATTGCCATGACTTAATTAACACTAGCGTAGATACGATCGTAGTCTGTTTGCCCTGGTTTTCAGATATGGACCAAACTGAAATTTACTCTACGACGCTGCCACGCATATCTACGTAGACAGCATACTACGATGAACAGTGGAGTATTTGGCCACAAAAGCTGACCAACAGTCGATCAAAAGATTTTTTCTAAAATATAAAACTTTTGCTTTCTGTGATGATGAATATATATAGAAAATAATAATAATATACGTTTTCTATGTCTGTGATTTTGAATGACCTTGGAATAATTATAGTCACTGAATTCCTAATGAAAGGGACTATCATTGTAGGTGTTTAAAAAAGGGTAGTTTCATTTAAAAAAAGTCAAGATGACCTTGATATCTCTAAAAAAATGACATAGAAACAAAAGTTTTTTGACATTGTGCCAGCCCCATTGTACCATTCAACTTTGTTCTTGCCATATTTTACCTATCTTTAGAAACAACAAAGATATTTGTGGTGCAAACGTTAAGTGACTCACCCTGTATATTCCAATACCTTATAATTTTTATTTTATTTACTCGTGAAGTGTTATGCTTTACTAAAGGTGAAGAATTTTAGTAATACTGCTAGAGACTCAACTAGTTTTTGAGTTACTGTTCGCCCGATAATGATTTCTCTATATTGCAAAGAAATGATGCCAACTCTTTTCTTCACAGATATTTTTTAAGTAAGTGTGTATAGCTCATCCGATAAGCTCTCGAATTTTATTTTCGTCTGTCTGAGGAGGCCGCCCAGAACGTTTCTCATTTTCTAAACGAAAATTCCCACCTTTAAAGCATTGAAAACACTTCCTACAGGTACGAGATGAAAGCTCACATTCTTCGTAAACAGCGCATATGTTATTCGTGGCGATTGGTACTCAACTTCCTTTCCAGAATTCATATAACATGAGATGTCGGAAATGATTTTTCACTGCTTGGATTCACTGTGTTCACTATTTCACAATGATGTACCCACGAAAATATTCTCTAGATTGTTTCCGAACAGCTACACTTAAGTGCATTGTAGGGTTTATACAAAAACCGGTTTTCGGATTTGCACTTTTCCATATTTTAAACTTAAAGTAGAAGTTTTTAATTTTTTTTATTTATAATAAATCAAAAATACCAAAAATGAAAAAAAAATACAGGAAATACAAAATCAGCAAAATAATACCGTTAAAAAATGATAAAAATTAATAAATGTTTTATATTTATGAAAATTATTATTTTACTTCTTTCTTCGTTTTATTTATTTACTTCTTTCTTTGTTCAAAAAGCAAGGAACGCCAATGGATTTATTACTTAGTCGTGTCCTTATTATAGACACAAAATTACCTGAAATAGAAAAAACTCGGTCTGGTCTTAATTGTCTTTGAAGCATTAAATAATAAATTTAAATTTTTTATTCTTCTATTTGTAGTCTCTAAGACCAAAAACTCCCTTTTTCATGTTTGAGGACTTGAGGAAGTTACTTCTTCAGGTTTTCGCAGATATATACATTTATTGCTATTTCCATAGCATTTTTTATCATAGACATATGTCTTGATTTTCATCTTCGTCCCCTTTTTTAACATAGCAGTCTTCTTCTGTAGAATAATCTTTATAAAATCTTGATAATATCTGTCCGGATAACTTAATAATATCAGTTTTAATAGCTAATGGACAAACTTTACTACAAGATATACAAGTGTTATGTATAAATTTAAAACCATTTCTTTTACTGAAAAAAGCGGTTTTCGAATAACATAATTTTCTTTTAAAAACCGGTGTTCAAACTCGGTTTTTCAAAACCGACAAACTCCAGTACATTGGTTCAGAGTTGGGGATTACAGATTAAAGAGAGGTGGTTCCGTTTCAAAAATGAAGGTAATCTTGAGATTTCTAAAATAAATTCACCTAGTCTTTCAGTCATTTGACATACTGTAAAAAAAAACAAAGATATTTAAGATGCAAACGTTAGGTAACTCAGCTTGTATAATATAGCGCGAAAAACAAATCATGGAAGAATACGTTGGTTTTATGCAGAGCTGGGGAAAATAGTATTTTAAATAGTAAATAATAAATAATCCTATTTATTTATTATGTAAATATGTGTACAATTTTGAAAATAAAATATTTTATTTGATGCAGTAATTTTTTAAAACAAAAAATGTTTTATTAGATGCAGTAATTTTGAAAATTAAAATAATTTAGTTCAGGCAATAAGTTTTGAAAATAGTATTTTATTTTAAGAATATTTAAAATATTTGGACTTCTAGATTCAGAGTCACGACCTCAATTAATTTCACAAAACAAACAAGTAAATGAATTTTTTTCCTCTATGGAAAAACAAACAAATGATACCAGTCATACAAACATTACATTATTAAAATTATTTCAATATTTGAGCGATAGTGATACACGAATTGAAAGTATTGCAAAGTACAAAGACATGAAAATATTATTTTTAAAATAAGACACAGCTATTCCGTCCTCTGCCCCAGTTGAGAGACTTCTTAGTTTTGCTGAACTGATTCTCTGTCCTCGAAAGAGCACCCAAACAGATACAAATTTCGAACGCTGCACCTTGTTGTATGCGAATAGCAGCAGTTCTATTTTCTATTTCAGATTATTAAAGTAGAAATATTTTATTCTGTGATTCTCATTAAAAAAAAGAAATATCTTACTTTGAGGTTCCGATTGTTAAAATAGAAATATTTTTTTTATTTTGTGGTCCTGATTGTTAAAATAGAAATATTTTATTCTCGAAATTGTATATCTTATTTAAAATACTATGTTCTTTAAGCTAAATAAATTCTACAAAATATTAAATAGTATTTGAAATATTTGTTTCGCCAAAGAATGCCCATCTGTGCAATGGTCCCTCGTCGTCGTATGTTTACAAATCGAACCGTGAAACATATACAGGGTGTCCCAAAATTCGTGTACTTCCCGGAAATGGGAGGTTCCTCGGGTCATTTGAAGCGACATTTTCCTTTACAAAAATGACGCCAGCGGCTTTGTTTAGGAGTTATTAACAAAAAACTCGGACCAATCAGAGCGCGGCTACAGCGGATTGATTCTGGCTCGGCCAATGGCGCCGCCACGCTAAGCGGGACCTGTCGCTGAGTCGGACTGTGTTTGCTCTAGCCGCGCTCTGATAGGGCTGTGTTTTTTGTTAATAACTGCTAAACAAAGCCGCTGGCGTCATTTTTGTAAAGGAAAATGTCGCTTCAAATGACTCAAGGAATCTCCCATTTCCGGGAAGTACACCAATTTTGGGACACCCTGTATACAAAAGTCCGCACTAACTTATGGGATGACGTAATACTTTACTTTCTGTTGCGGTGGTCAGTTTGCAATCGGGAAAAAGGCTTGATAATTATACCTGGTTTCATCAATTTTTGCAGGTGCTGTGTATAACAAAATGGAGGTCACCTTGAGTATTTTATATGGTACCATATATGTTGTATTATATATTATATATGATATATAAATTTTTTTTACACGTACCTTTAAACAATAAAGATACTTGCGTTCTCACGTAATGAGGCTCACCTTTTATTTTAAAATGCACTTATCGACCCACTGTGAAATTATACAGTGACGAGAAAAAATGTAAACATACTACGCTAGTTTTACATAAAACGTGATAATACAACCTACTTTTCAATTGAATGAAAAAGCTTAGGTAACAATAATTATATGGTGAATATCATAAACATACTATCCCAGTTTATTTTCGTTAATATTAACGATGTATAGAATATTTTACAAAAATAAGAATTTGTAGCAATGTTTACAGTTTTGCACTTTAATTGTGCTAGTTGAAATAAACATTTAAATTAATATTTCGTCCATTTTTCTTTACTTTTTTTTGTACTGCCTCTAGCCTGCATGGCATACTATTTATTAATTTTTTAATAATATCGTGCTCAATATTGTACCATTATTGTTCCGTTTTCCACGATTCATAAACGCCTGAAGGTGGATTGTAATATTTTGCTAGCCTTCTTTTCACAATTGACCACAATTTGTCGAATGGGTTTATTTCCGGACTTTGTGCTCGCCACTTCATCACAAAAAATTTGTGATTTCCTAGCCAGGATTTGACTACCTTTGCAGTATGTTTGGGATCCCCGTCTTGTTGAAATACTACTTCATCTGTCGGAAATTGAACAGAATCAGCAACAGAAGGTAAATTATTTTGGAAAATATTGAAATAATACTCTTTGCACGTGATACATTTTATCCGAACGAAGGGTTCAACACCCTTATGAGTAAAACAACCCCAACACATAATCAAACCACCCCCGAATTTCATAGTTTGTTTTATGCTACTTGCTATATTACTATTTTCGGATGAAGTCCAGTACCAGATTCTTCCATCCGATTCAAATCTATTAATTAACTTCCCGATTTTATAGGGAAGTTATTGTAATTACCCCGAAAATCGAAAATCGATTTTTTAGCAGATGTCCACGTTTCATGGTCATTGGAGTCATTTTAGACTATTTTTATCAAAATATATCTGTGTGTGTGTGTGTGTGTGTGTGTGTGTGTGTGTGTGTGTGTGTGTGCGCGCGTATGTCCGTTTGTATGGTATCAAATTTTTCGTTAACGTTTTCAGAAAAAGTAAAAATGCGATCACATTGATGAATGATGCAATCGATGTGCCCCCCTGTAACTTAGAGCTGATTAGATTTAGGTACAGTTTGGTCCAGTAGTTATTTAGTTCTTTTCGAAAGAAGTTCACTCAACAATGTAATTTATACGAGAGGACGGAAATTTTCCACCGAAGAAACAAAATTAATCCCATAAAAAAATTTTCAATTTTTTTTTATTTAAACAAATTTTTTTTTTCATTTTTTTCATTTTTTCTTCATTATTTTTTAGTTATGCAACTAATGCTAATGTTACCGCTTACAATAATCGAAAATTATCCCAATGCAAAAAATTTTCAATTTTTTTTTTATTTCAACAAATTTTTTTTAATTTAAAAAGATATTTTTTTCATTTTTGCTTCATTTGTTTTTAGTTATGCAACTAATGCTAATGTTACCGCTTACAATAATCAAAAATTATCCCAATGCAAGAGTGAATTTCATCTCTACGCTCGAGAATACATTTTCAAAGAATATCGAAGAAAGTACAAACAAAAATTTATATTACATTCTTTGAAAAAACAATCAGTTCGAAACGAATTATTAACTGAGATTAAATTGAAAATTAATATAATAAAAATATATGATAATTATTAATAACATTGATATTGAAGACGGATTGGTTAATGGGGCACACATGCGGAATATTAAAATTTATTACTTTTCAAGAAAATACTAAAATTCCGTCTATATTGTGGTTAGATTTTCAGTTGGCCAGAGTAGGAGTGACAGTAAGAACTCGTTATCGTGATGATATGAAAACGGCAAATATTAATCAATTTCCAGTGGTTCCTGTAGAAGCGATTACGATTTATAAAAGTCAGCAAAAAACATACGAGAAAGTATGTTGGAATTTTAAAACATCAGAAAAACGAATTTTACAAATGTTGTATATAGCACTGAGCAGAGTTTAAAATTTGTGCGGTTTATATATTTTGGGAGAATTTAACTAAACAGTATCGAAGAAAACCAAGATCAATACTGCAAACTCGGATAATGAGGATTTGCATCGTTTCAGAAAAATTAATTAAGACAATTTATTTTGCAACATTAGTATGCTATAACAAGGAACCAAGCGAACAACTAGCCTACAATGTTGGTTTAATGCGACGCCATATAGCATATATTTTGATAAGTAGAAAACTATTGAATTTCCCTCAAATATTATATACAGGGTGTCCCAAAATTCGTGTACTTCCCGGAAATGGGAGGTTCCTTTGGTCATTTGAAGCGACATTTTCCTTTACAAAAATGGCGCCAGCGGCTTTGTTTAGGAGTTATTAACAAAAAACACAGACCAATCAGAGCGCGGCTAGAGCAAACGAAGTCCGACTCAGCGACATGTCCCGCTTAGCGTGGCGGCGCCATTGGCCGAGCCAGAATCAATCCGCTGTAGCCGCGCTCTGATTGGTCCGTGTTTTTTGTTAATAACTCCTAAACAAAGCCGCTGGCGTCATTTTTGTAAAGGAAAATGTAGCTTCAAATGACCCAAGGAACCTCCCATTTCCGGGAAGTACACGAATTTTGGGACACCCTGTATAGCCATATAGCGAACATGTTGATAAGTAGAAAACTATTAAATTTCCTTGAACACATGTAATCATCTTAAAACTGTAGGAAGCTGTCGGTAGAGACTATAGAAACCCGATCGCCTGGGACCGCACACGACCGGCAGACCGGTGAGATGAAAAGGGCTACCGGATTTTATAAAACGCTTATCGCCTGGAATAAACAAATGACTTTGTACAGTGGAAGAAGGCAAAGGCGTGTTCGCTGTAGCATCCGGTGATCCGGTGAATAAAGAAGCTAATATCAATTACTGTTGTATTACCTTTAATTTTTAGCATTTCCTACAAAACATACACTAAATATGTAATGATAATAATATACTGCGACTAACGAATCGGGAAGTTCTTTGTGTGGCTCGTGGAGAGTCATACTCAAAATAATAATAAAAATTAAGAGCTGTAGGCCCTACTAGCCATGCATATCACTAACCCTCTCGCGAGCTCGCAAAGCGAGTGAGCTACTACAGCCCCATCCGCGAAGGTCGCGAAGCGAGCGAGCAACAACCTCTCCTAGTTTTTGTTTCGTCAGACCACTCTTTTCCAATCTACTGTTGTCCATTCTTTGTATGATGAGCAAAGTTTTGTTGTAGTTTAATATTTTTGTCTGAAAGAGCTGGTTTGCGTTTCTTTTATTTCGCTTTCAAACCGGTTCTGTTTAAGGAACGGCGACTGGTCCAGTTACTTGCATTTAATTCTTAATCTCAACTGTCTTGTGTGTGTTTGTGTGAATATAATGTTTATCATATTCACCATATAATATCATTGCGTAAGCTTTATCATTCAATTGAAAAATAGGTTGTATTATCACTTTTTATGTATAACTAGCGAAGTATGTTTACACTTTTGCTCGTCACTATACGTTTCTAATTACAAGTTCCGGCCCGTAGTTTTACAATCTCGTAAAATGATTACGTCGAACCATGTGCCAATAAAGTAATCAGTGTACTTCCGCACAATAGGGCTCGTACACCTCAGCGGCTACCTATTTCGAATCATGATAAGCTCACTTGCTCCCATCTGCCTCGGCCACCTGCTCAGGTTACCTAAATTGCCTGTATCTTTTAAAAAAAATCAAAGGACAATAGTATTACGCGTCGCAATCGGTCAATAAATCGGTGTATCGTCGCGACCGTAACATTGGTGGCAGCGGTGGGTTAGTTTGTGGTAGCGACGTGAAATAAGTTTGAAAAAACAAACGCTGAATAATTCTCCTTAAGATGGACTCAGCAACAGAGAACCAATCACTGGAAGAATAAAGGAGACAGATGGACACTATGCAGAAGACCCTTGAAGATCAGCTAGCCCAACTACCAATCTGTAGAGACCAACTGATAGAAGAACGGCAACGGTTGACGTTTCAACAGGAGCAACTAGCGACGCAACAGGCGCAGCACCAAAACCTCAGAACCGCGCAGCATCAGGAAGAATTATCCTCAGCAATGATATACAACAACGGATATCATGTCACGCTGTACAGTGTGTCATCTAATGGAAAAAAGTCCGAAAATCAAAGTGCAACATCCCTCACAAGCTATTAGGTTTTTTAATTTGATTTTTATAGAGTGTGGTTAGTATTATAAGACCTTCAATCTCCCAAAATTTTTTTTTTAAATAATCGTAATTTTGTCCTAATTTTTCTCGCTAGTTACTGATATGTCACCTCTCAGTATAAATACGATTTCCAAATTGCCTTCTAGCATCCCGTTGTGTATAAGGCAAAGGCCCGCTAGATAGCCTTACTGATGAGTCCTCTAGCGGGTCTAGGACGAAACACCCCCTTCATTTTCTTTTCTATTGTCTTAAATGATCGAACCTCGCGCCACGAAAAAAATACTTATACTTTCATTAGATATTACGATCAATAACAAAATTAATTACTAATTATTTATGTTTAACATTTATGATTTGAGTTTTAAATAAAGTACACCGAGGTAACTTCATGAATTTTTTCACAGTAATTGGTGGTATATTAAACTTTAATTTCACGTTGGTTAAATACGCTCACATTTGCTCATGAGAGGAAAATAATAAAAATCAATATGAAGACTCTCGAGTTTGGCGGCTTGCTGCGTAGTCTTTCGAAGAAATTTGTTGCAATTATTTTTACACGCATACCATTTAATAAGTACTTATTGTGTTCAATTTGATTCTCATAAATTGCATATTTAGTTTTAAAATTGTTTATATATTTACAACCTTTCGATTGAGTATTAAAGAAAATACCAAAACGTTTCCTTGAGATTTTGTATTATACTAATTTAGAGTTTAATTAATTGTATTATATTAATTAAGTTTTAATTCCTCCTTGTGAAGATTTAAATAAACAATATATATAGTATAGTACTTTTTTTTAAATTTTCGTTAAAATTGTAAACCGCTTCTTTTCAATAGAGAAAAAATCACAAGGCTGTCACAATTAAAAAAAAATTTTCTTTATATACTAATCGATTCGTCTTTGAATTTTACTTCACAAACTATTGAGGTACTATACTCGAAAATTACATAGTTTAAGAGGTATGACTTTTCTTCTTAATACTCGACACTGCCCATATACTGGACACACTGAGCGCTGCACAAAGGTGCACGTGACACCAGTCTCTGAATCTCTAAAAATGTTTTGGTTTTTCTTGTGTTATCCAGTAGATTTGGACGAGAAAACGGGAGAAATCCAAGTTTCGATCCTAGAGAATTAATGACTCAAAAGTTATAAGTGTTTAAAGTTGAACAATTTCCAGTGTTTTTGACAGGTTAGTGCCCTTATTACTGAGCGGACCCGTTAGGTGGCTAATTAGAACGGGTAGAAGCATATTTAGATGATTACGCCGCTTATTGAGTGTGCAATATTTTTTGGTGCTAAATAATGATCTCACAAATGAATGCTTAATAAACTTCTCATCAGTTAACGCTATTATTATCAGGCTTGTGCGAGAACTCGAAATCTCAGGAAATCCGACGCTCGTGTCGGGTCTGGAATTTTCGGTCGAGAATAGTCGTGTTCCCGAAAGTGAGATACGCTTCGGGTTCCCGAAAATATCCGGCTGCCTATATGTCTTCGGGACTCCGAAGCTTTCCGACTACACACGAATTGAGACGAAGTTCCTATTACAACTGTATCGAGATCTCTAGATGGAGAGCGGGTGTCAAGAAAAAGAGACAGGTCCCGCTTAGCGTGGCGGCGCCATTGGCCGAGCCAGAATCAATCCGCTGTAGCCGCGCTCTGATTGGTCCGTGTTTTTTGTTAATAACTCCTAAACAAAGCCGCCGACGTCATTTTTATAAAGGAAAATGTCGCTTCAAATGACCCAAGGAACCTCCCATTTCCGGGAAGTACACGAATTTTGGAACACCCGGTATCTCGGAACCTATGCAACCTAGCTATAAGACTACTCTATACAAAATTAAAGCTGCCAAAATGTGCTACAAGATTGATCGTGTTCAGTTTTTCATAATCTCGCATAGTTTCCGAGATACCCGCTCTCAAAATTTATTAATTTTGAAAAAAATGTTCGCCTCACATTTTTTGCCTTATGACAGTATTTCATCCGTAAATGTCCCAGAAGTCTGAGCTATAAATGTCCCTAATCTATCCCCACTACTGCGGGGTATACCCACTTGAGGGGCCATGAAGTTCGAGAGGCCTCGGTCGCGGAGAAGTATGACATCATGCGGCTCGGGTGTCTCGATGAGACCGACTAATTAGAATTTGAAACTTCCTTATTTTTCATTACTTTTTATGGAACTTCAATGTATATATTTGTATCATTTTTTTTATTAAAATCATACCAAATATGATATAATTCCGATGATATTTACTTGTGTAATATACAATTAAAGTAACTGGCGCGAGGAAGGATAGCGTATGGAAAAGGAGACGCAGAGAGTCTGAGTCGGCGACACAGTTCAAAGACCCCGCGCGTGCGCACAATGCAATACCAAGGGATAACTTTTTTATTATTACTTATTTTTTTATGGGACCCTTTTTTAATAGATTTGTGACATTTTTTCTGATTAAAATGATACCACCAAACACGATATAATTCGGATCATATACTGGTGTATGGACATATAAGAGTCAGGGACTTATGTACACCGGTGAGGCAACAGTAATGCAATGATGACACTTTTTCATTTTTAATTAGTCTTTTATGAGATTTTTGCCATCTTATTTATAATATTCCTTGGAGTAAGTTTTGGTGACCGACAAAAAGAGTCTCTGTACCTTGCGACCATACTAAACGGCCGCTGGTCGACCCTTGTAGGGATTAAATTTATGGCGACAATAAATAAAAATTATAAATAAATTATTAATAAACTATACTGTAGCTGAGCTTCTTCCTTTATTCTGATTTAATCTTTGCGTGAATCACCAAAACTTAATCCATCGTCAATTAAAAAAATAGATATGTATGCATAATCAGAAAAATTTTCATCAGAGAAATACTATGAATATGATGGCAAAAATTTCATAAAAGATTAATTAAAAATGAAAAAGTGTCATCATTGCATTACTATTGCCTCACCGGTCTACATAAGTCCCTGACTCTCTTATATGTCCATACACCTGTGTATGATGCGAATTATATCGTGTTTGGTATCATTTTAATCAGAAAAAATATCAAAAATCTATTAAAAAAAGACCCATAAAAAATAAGTAATAATAAGAAAGTTGTCCCTTGGTATTGTATTGTGAACACGCGCGAGCCTTTGAACTGTTCCGCCGACTCCGACTCTCAGCGTCTCTTCCTTTCCTTACGCTAACGTTCTGTCTGCTCGACCCCTTAATTGTCCATTATGCAAGTACATATCATCGGAATTATATTATAAATTATATGATTTTAATCAGAAAAATGCCACAAATATGGAAATTTAAGTTCCATAAAAAAATAATGAAAAATAAGGAAGTTAGAAATTCTGATCACATTGTGTTTACACTTCGGTGTTTACCTCGTCAAAGAATAGTGTTCCTGGTGCATAAATGTCCCTCAGCAGACCCGTGCTAGGGACTATAATACAGTGATATAACGTTTATATCATATCCGGTATTATATTTTGCACCGCGGTTAGAAATTTGTTGGTGGTTAGCTCCTACCGATACATCTGAGGAAACAATGAATATGATGGCATATTTATTAAAAATATACTATCATATGATGGCATATTCATTTAATATAATATATATATATATCACTAAAATATACTATCTAAACCCATTGCTGGTCCGCTATTGTTCGTACGGGGCACTCTATTGGACTACTTATTGAAAGGTGAATTGTTTTTTTTTTAAACAGGTATATTGCTATTATAGCACCAGAAAATTGAAACAATGAAAATATGATAGTATAGCCCCAAGTGTCCTTTTTACGGACCCGTTTTTAAAAATACGGATACTTCAAAATTGGCGACATGAAAATTGTTTGATGTGAATGTTGAACCGAAATATATCGCGCGCGGGCCGTCCTGTCGGTCGACGGCGGACGAAACTAGAAGGGTCTCACAGACGGGCCTACCCACACATTTCAAATGTCTGACCGAAGCCGCTGACGTCACCAAGTCTGTCGGATGTAGGACCAAAACGGATGCACTGTGCGCGTACCCTAAGGCTTGACTGGCTGGTACCTGACGCACTCGCACTCGCACTCATTTGGTTTTTCTCGAACAGAATTACTTTCCTCGATATTTCTTGCTGCGTTCACCGCTTAATTGAAAATCGCAAATAATACACGGACAATTTCCTGTTTAGCATCCGGCGCAAAAACGATCGAACGATACGCGCACAAGCCCGCAATACCCGGAACACTAAATTTCCTGTGGGGTGCATCGCGGCCATGTTTTTGCTGTAATTATTTATACAGATACCGGGATCCGGGCGGCGGCCGTATAAAACGCAGGATGCCACGTAAGTCACACGAGGAAAAGCGATATACGCGGTATAAATGTTCACCGGATTTATACAAGTGATTATCTTACCTAATTCATTCGGCGGCGAGGCATTTTCCACGGTAGGATGAGTTATACTCTTGAGAAAGGGAACGAATGCTCCCGTGTATTGTCTAATGCGTCTCCTAACTATCCTTCACACCGTAATTCAAACTCGACACGAAACACCACCACCGATCAAAAGTTTGGTGTACCGTGCGCGTGTTCTGTGCAATGGCGGGATACTTCCGCTGCTTTCTGTACGAGAGCTCCAGTAATTCTGGCCCTGGTTAACGGGCGCTCTGATTTCGAAACTTCAAAAGACTCTGCGAAACTCTCGTCCCAGTGTTAATTTTCGGTACATTAATTTATAACTCTTCGGGAACGGTCTAACGCCTATGTATATCTTAAAGTTAGAAACTTTTAGCTTCGCTAACATAATCTTTATTTTATTGTCCACCTTTCTCGTACGTTTTCTTTTTAGTTTCACTCACTAGGTTTAACTTCGTTTTCGTCATTGTTATTATTGCGTGACAACCGTTTATTGTGCCGAAACGACAAGTCGATAACTATACGACGATAAATATACTCCTGCAGATTTTGACGGGAAAATCCCAAAAATAGATGTATCGATTCTAGGAGATCAGCGATTCAAAAGTTATGAGTGTTTAAAGTTGAGAGTTTTTGTCAGGTAAGGACGCCGCCATATTGACATGTACTCAGGCACCGTGCAATAAGCGGAGTCGCTGGGTGGCAGCGCAAGTACGTTTCACAACTATCTTTGTTTTAGTTTTCGAGATGTTCGCAAAAAATTTAGGTTAGTCAGTATGTTTTTTCACATTTCTTTACAAAATATACAATTAATCAATTTTATTTGTTGATTGAGATTAATTCGAATTCTCAAACGTCTTGTGCTGCCGTACAACACCAAACCATAACATCACCTCCCATAAAGTTCCATAATATTCTGCAAATTCGTCGGGTTCCAGCCACTGATATATATACTATGGATACGGTATCCGAAATTTTCCATGTCACAAATTGAAAGTCCCGACTTCTATAAATCTATGGCAGAACTGGATGTAAGCGCCTCTAGGGAGAAACTGCTGTACTGTATCCCTCGTACTCCTCTTCACCATCGTGATCTATAAACGCTATGTCTCGACAGTAACTGGCACTAACATGCGTCATTTTTTGACGCGATCTATTGCTTGGGCACACCAATAAAGACAAAAAATACTTTCATTGTATATACAGGGTGTCCCAAAATTCGTGTACATCCCGGAAATGGGTGGTTCCTTGGGTCATTTGAAGCGACATTTTCCTTTACAAAAATGACGCCAGCGGCTTTGTTAGGAGTTATTAACAAAAAAAGACGGACCAATCAGAGCACGGCTACAGCGGATTGATTCTGGCTCGGCCAATGGCGCCGCCACGCTAAGCGAGACCTGTCGCTGAGTCGGACTCCGTTTGCTGTAGCCGCGCTCTGATTGGTCTCTGTTTTTTGTTAATAACTCCTAAACAAAGCCGCCGGCGTCATTTTTGTAAAGGAAAATGTCGCTTCAAATGACCCAAGGAACCTCCCATTTCCGGGAAGTACACGAATTTTGGGACACCCTGTATAAAAACGTAGTAATAATTATACTTCTAATTGTGGTGTGTTAAGATGATGTTCTTCAATTGTTTTCTTTTCTGCTCGCTGCATGTTGAAATTAAATTGTGATTCTTTTATGTATAAGATATTTTTTTTCTAGTGTGTGCTTTCTCCTGAATGCTTTCTGCTGAATGACTTCATACAATCTTTTAAGCTTTAAAGCTGATGCAAGCAAGCCAGCACTGCAGAATCTTGATTAGCTGACTTGACATTATTATACAATAACATTGTTTTAATGTGTTTAATTGTTTTATTTAATTATAGTAATATAACATTTCACTGCATATAAATGTGTTTTATCAGTAATAAATTTATTTCAATATTATTATGAGTATGATTTAAAGCGAACAATGAAAATGTGTACAAATATTTTTAATTCAATTTTGCGCTCTTTCTTCACGTCATTAATTTAGTTTCTTAGTTTCTTTTATAATACATTTATTACACAAATTTCACTTCTGGTTAATTTGTTACAACTTATGATTAACTTGTGATGTTATAACATACTATTATTTCAATCTTATAAACTTCATTTTTAAAACTCGTGCTATTTTCCTTAGTACACCAGTTTCTCCAAAGTTGGCGCTGGCACTGAATTCTTAGAAATGGCCCCGTTCAATTTGTGACATAAAATTTACACGGGGCTTATGGGCAAAACCGTATCCATAGTATATATATCAGTGGTTCCAGCTCGGCATTTTCTTTTCATCCACACTATACGCTTACAAAACTATGGTATCTACATTACCGCGTGCTTGTGGTGACATCTTGCGGCTAAGCTCGGTAAGTGGTGCACAATCGGGTATGTAAGAGGGGGTTTTTTAAGTCCATTTTTAAAAATGTGGTATTTTTAAAAATTTATGTTTATATTAAATGTCTTTTCCTGGCGGCGGACTTGATGAAACCGTTCGATGTTCGTTTCGTTTTTGACGTTCGTTTGTCGTTAGCAACGAACCACTTGTAAATAATATTAACAATATACCGGGTGCCGCAACTTGAACAATAGCTTACATGTGATTAGCCTGTTTAGCGCGCCAGAAGTAAAAAATTTTTGATTGTTCAAAATGACTAATACTTTCTTCTCGTGTACCTGAATATACAAGCTGTCTCAAAATTCCTTCAACATCCGGTAATAGAAAGTTCCTGAGATTATTTGAAGCAACATTTTCCTTTGGCGTCCGCGGCTTTGTTATTAAAATTAACGAACAACACGGACCAGTCAGCCCGGTGCGCCAGTTGTCAATTCTTCGACTGTGCCAACACGGCTATAGGTCGCGCTTTGATTGGTCCGTGTTTTTCGTTAATAACTCCTTAACAAAGCCGCGGACGCCATTTTTGCAAAGGAAAATGTTGTTTTAAATGATCTCAGGAACCTCCGATTTCCGGATGTTGATGTAATTTTGAGATACTCTGTATATAAACGTAAATTTGGTTTTCGATCGTATATTCTGACCAAGAGAATTTTAAGTACTTTTTCGGCGCAACGGTTCGATCAATTGATACATTTCGGTATGGCATGAATCGACCGTATATCATATGACTGATAATGATGAAATCTGACGAAAAAATGTTTCAAATAAAAGTTTAACAGTATTCACATACGTATAAACTGCAATATATAAAATTTTGAAAAGTTTTGTTCAAAAGAAAAAAACAAAATCGTTTTGATTTTTTAAACATTAAATTGTATTTTTGGTTTGATGGCGACGTTGACCCGTTTAAAATCCTGGCAATCGCTCAACTTTAAACATTTACAACTTTTGAACCATTGATCCTCCAGTATCGAAACTTGTATTTTTCGCATCTTCTCGTCTAAATCTATTGAATAACATACGAAAAAGGTATAAATTTTTGGTTACGCAAACAGAACTTTATTCTAGATGACAATTCTAAACGAAATTATTAGATTATGCTACTGCGTGTAACTTTTTGGTTCGCGATTAAAATTGCTATCGGTGTTCAAAGATCTATTAATAATCGTGGGTGTAGGCAAATATTGTTAGAATGCAAAACCGTCTCTAATTGCACGAGTTGGTTTTGGCTCGAAATCGCCGGCCATCAAAGTGTTAAGTAGGCGAACGCCCGATCAATCGCTTCAATACCATTAAACCGTTGAATGGAGTTTATTGTTGAAATGGTTCTGAATTAATAATCTTCTAATTCGCACATAAATAGCTACGTTTGTGATATATCGTTGGGAGACTTAATCTTATTTGCCATTTTCGCGATAAACACAAACATTTATGAACTCAACTAGTTACTTTAAAAATGCGGCGATGCTTCGAAGATAAACCACGCGATCGTAACGTGTCTCTCTAGGTGCTTTGTCACCCGTGTCGACCACTTCAAAAGTGCATTAGCATCCATCACTGAAGGGAAAAAATGCTGCCCATAAATCTTTCATTTTAATTCGAGGTGAAACTCGAACGGTCGTCTGCGTTTAAGTAACCATTTGATACAAACAAAGGTTTTGCAATCATAAATAGTACATAAATTTGTTAATGCTTTCGGCGCAAAGGGTCGATTAAATATTAACTACAATTGTAATTTTGCAATTTAAATTTTTCTCAACGTTTCGATCCTGATGTGGATCATTCTCAAAAAAATTTTGAGATAGATTTTTTTTTAAATTAAAAAAAATATTTTTATGTACTTGCTATGTCTAAAACGAACTTCAAACTATTCAACATTTACGATCGACATAACGGATTAATCATAAATAGTACTTCGTATTTAGTATATTAGTATTGATTGTGAATTATCTTACGTAGTCGATTAATGGGTTTTGTGCTTCATTTTTCTTCCATAAAACAGTGAAAAGAAAATTGTGGATCAATTTTTAAGGAGTCATTGTAATGAGGAATCTCTGTTTTTTAAATCTATGGCAGTTACGTTTACGACAAAATGTTTTTTATGTTTTCAGAAACATACGAATTTACAGCATTTGATTAGGAAAAATAGATCTTCAGTTTCTCACCTGTTGCATTATTGAAAAATATCTTTGAGGAAAATAAACTCTGTTTTGTGGAAATAGAGGCTTCAAACTGTAAAATGGATTCAGATTTATGATTGCACAATTTATTTTTACAAAATAATCACAATTTAAATTAGTTAATTATTGACAATGATTCAAGAATCGAAAATGTTGTGTTTAAATAGTTTTTGGATCCATTGTATTTCAATGTTACATCGAATATACATACGTTTCCTGTGTCTGTGACCTTGAATGACATTAAGTAATTATAATTAGTGAACTCCTAAGAAAAGGGATAATCATTAAGTGCCTAAAATATAGTGATTCTGTTTAAAAGAATTATCGTGACCTTGAGATCTCTGAAAACAATAACATGAAAACAAATATTTTTATGGTATCGTGTGTGTCCCACTGAACAATTCGACTTTCTCCTGAAGGCATTTGACGTGTCTTTGAAGACAACAAAGATCTTGGGGGTGCAAACGTGCCTCCTAGAAGTTAGCCCCCCACTTATGGAATTAAATAATTTCAAC
>CM052340.1:441878-452610 GCA_028455595.1 Lasioglossum vierecki | reverse complement strand
CTCCGAAACGGTAAGACTTTTTAAAAAAATTTTTTTTGAATAATGCATTGTCATCCAGTTCTGAGCCATGTGTGCAATTTCAAGTCTCTAGCTCATCAGGAAGTTAGTTTAAAATCAATTGCAAAATTTGCCACCGAACAAACAAACAAACAAACAAACAAACAAACAGACAAACAAGAAAGCGAGCTAATAAAAACGTGGTAAAAATAGACAAATTCAACGATATATTCCAACGTATATTTATGTCAAGATTTAAGAGACAAATTTTCAAATTCGTTGCGTGCCGGTTTTTCATGATCCAATCGGCCCCAATTTTTTTCCAGATCATTTTCTCAACAGTTGTCACAATTCGGGGGGGGGGGGGGGGGAGCGGGAAAAATTTTGCAAAATAATTTTTATCGAGTATAGCTAAGATGTACCCTAGTTCACACGGTGCAGCAATTGTAGATATGTAGTATTGTCAATACTATTATTTTTTTCTTAAACACTTAAAGATAACTTTTAAGTCAACTAACCTCATCAGATATGTGAACTAACCCCATAACCCAGAGTTTGTTGACTTATTGCTCTCGCTAATCTAAATTTGATTAAAACTACAACTAGGTCCAATCAAAACGATTTTACAAATTAAATCTGTATACCCAAGTCAGTGTGCAAACTTTTGATGTACAATAAGTCAGCAAATTACTTTGGTAAAAATTTAAATATGTTAAAAGTTAGTGAACTAGTCTCGATCTCCCCTACTATCCTATCAAACGAAAGTCTTAGAGGAACTACGTGTCTCATGTCAACCGTTCTTTTAGAAAACGAGTTTAAAGTTTCGTAAACTATTCTATTTCATATACGTCTACAGGGTGTCCCATGATGGTATAAACGTGAAGGGGATGATTCTAAATGCTAAAATATACAACAAAATGCATTTGTCTCCTCCTGTCCGAAAAAGTATGAAAATTCAGCGAACACGCGTGCCATTGAATAGAAATCGTCCGACGCGTCTGTTCGTGACCGACTCATCCTACTTCTTAAGAACGCTATGTACACAAACTTGACGGATTTATTAGTCAATTTTCTCGAAAACGACGCGTTTAATAACAAAATGGGCTGAACTTTAGAATACTTCATGTGTGTCACATGAAGAAAGGACGGGGGGGGGGGGGTTTCTAAAGTCTTACCAAAAAATGTATTGTATATTTGCGACTTATTTTCCCGTGTAAATTCATCCACTCCATGTTTACATCAATTTAAGACACCCTGTAGATAAATTTAAACTACCCTGTGGATACATAGAATAAAATTTTTGGTGAATCTTCAAAGTCGTTTTTTAAGAGAACGGTCGCAATGAGACCTATGACCTTAGGGACTGTTGTTCGTCGCGATGAGTACTATACGATGCAATAAAGAACATTTTTGACCTTGAGATTCAATGTTAAAAGGGGATGTTAATGGAATTCAATGTTATAATAAAATGAACAGTTGAGAAATAAAATAGAAGAAATATATTTCAGAGGAAGGAACAAATTAATTTTTCAGTAATTTCCTTTTCTTGTGATTGACACAGACAATTTTTATTTTGCGTAAAGATCCGCAATGTAGCTATTTATGGGCTATACTTCACTTCAGGAACCCAGACATTTTTAACTTATTTTAAATAGTTCCGTAGATTTTGACTAGAAAATGCCGAAAATCCAAGTTTTAGTGTTAGGAATCCACTGGTTTAAAAGTTATGTGTGTTTAAAGTTCAGCGGTTTTCAGCGTTATTGTTAGGGCATCGCCACGTTGGGGTGGCACCACAAGCATTAATGATTTATTCTGACAGTTATGAACAGACTGTGGATGTTTGTGAAATTTTTAATTCTCTTAAGCAAATATTAAGAAAGTGGAATCGTCTAGAATCTTATTTTCAGTAGTAATAGCCTTGTAGTTTTGAAGTAAATAACAGTCATACTGAATTCTGTAGAATTTTTGTAGCATTTTCCGAAAATTTTCAAAAGCCACAAATTCATCAAGATCTGCATTATACTTGTAAGAAACGATATATCTAAATAGAATGTGGAAGAAAACAGAGAACATAATACCTTTTTCATTATACCCGTTTACGGTAAGTTCAGTTAATAATTAGGTTGAAAAATGCTTTTACTAATCGGAATATTAAAATTGTCGAATATCCATCTCTCATTATTATGTAAATCAAGAAAATATCAGAATAGCACTATAAATGCAAATCTCTATTTTGGTATTTCTTATAAAAGTTTATTAGCCATATTCTTAAAATTAAAATGTTGAATATGGAAATATAGGACTTCATTTGAATTTGTTTACATACATAAACGTTATGTCTCTACTTGTAATTTCTATTTTACATTGTTGACAGCGGATCTTTAGGCAAACTAAAACTTTTTTATGTGAATTACAATAAATTGTAGTGTACTTAGTGTAGTGTAGTTTTCTTAATATAATTAATAAGTTGAAAATAATATTACAGTATGTTTAAATTTTTCTAATACTTTTATCGTTTTAAATTGCACCTGCTTTTTGCCATAAATGCATAAAAATCCTATTGCTAGACGCCCGGTATATCTGTAAGATTTCCTTACGGAAATTCCATACGTATGTCGACCTTACAGCTTTCAGTAAACGTCTCTTTAACCATTATATTAAAAATGATTACTTTCAAAAATGAATTCGGGTTTAATTAGCTGTGATTAAATTATTTATTAGACTGCTAGGTTTAGTAACACTTGATGTATTGTGGTTTGTAGTATTACGCACAAGTCACCCCCTTCATAATGTTAATTTATGTATAAAAGACAAACGTGTTTGAAAGCTATACATTTTTAGAAGATAAGAAGTCTTAAGATTTATGAATTGCCTCTCGAGGGTTCATTTGCCCGATGGCATCTCGGAAGATACTGGAGATACATGAAATATATTGGGTAAAGATTTGCATAAACAGCTCGACAAATCATAAAACGTCAGATAAACTAGATACAGTGACTCCCATTGATATTCAGACGCTCTCAAACAAACGATAAATTTTTTAATATTGGGCTATACTATTTGAACTTTTGTTGAGAAGGTAGAGCAATTAGTTTACTGCAGGATGTGAAGAGAAATTCTTTCAAAAATTTCAATTAGTCGGAATTGAAGAGAAAATACTTTTGCGTTTTACAATCATTTTATGTGAGCCTATATTGAAAATTTTTTAAATTAATTTTGTGGATCTATGTCGATTATAATATGCATTCTGAAAGACCGACATTGAAAATGCAAAAATCTTTAGATTCATTGCAGTCGGATGCCGAAAATCGTGAAAATCTGTAATTTTTTTAATCTTTAAACTTTGCCGCTCATCGCATCATCGACCGATTTTTATAAAATTTTAGAATACAAACCGGTACAAATCTGCCAAACGTGTTTTATAAATTTTCCATACCAATCTACATAAAAATATTGCAAAGTACAACTTTCTTTCTGTTACAAAAAATTTTTACGTGACGTAGCAAACTAATTGTTCCTACTTCTTAAAAATGTTCGTCGTTTTCAGAGTATTAATGGGTTTCCGAATATTGATGGGTTCACTGTATATTAACGTAACAATCCAAATCAGTTGTGTTTACGTATTTAAAACATTTAAGTCGTTGCTGATAATTCTTCCTTAGACACCATTTTTCGCTTACCTAAAATATGTATGGCAGAATTATACTTATATACACTGCCTTAAATAGGATGTTATTTGTAATTGTAATTATGAACATAAAACCAAAAGTGGGCATTATTTGACGAAACAAATATTTCAAATGTTATTGAATATTTTAGAAATTTTTTTTTTGCTTCAAGAAAATAGTATTTTAAATAAGATATACAATTTCGAAAATAAAATATTTCTATTTTAATAATGGGAACCAAAAAATAAAATATTTCTATTTTAACAATCGGAACCACAAAAAGATATATTTCTATTTTAACAATCAGAACCACAAAATAAAATATTTCTATTTTAATCATGGGAATCACAAAATAAAATATTTCTATTTTAATAATCTGAAACACCAAATAGAATATTGTATTTTTTTATGCTTACTGAGGTGTGTTGATAAACATACAGTGTATCTTATCACCAGGAATCTGTTTCTACTCACATAAATCTATTGAATGCGAACCATTATTTTCAGCAATGCTATTTAAAATTATAATTGAAACTAAAGACAAAGTCGAAATATTTTGAATATTCTTCAAATAAAATACTATTTTCAAAAATTACTGCCTCATATAAATTATTTTATTTTCAAATAATTTATTTGAGAAATGATTTATTTTCAAAATTGTACACATACTTCGAATAAATAGGAATATTTATTATTTACTATTTAAAATACTATTTTCCCCAGCTCTGCATAAAACCAACGTATATTTCCCTGATTTATTTTCCGCACTATATTATACAAGGTGAGTTACCTAACGTTTGCATCTTAAATATCTTTGTATTTTTTACAGATATGTCAAATAACTTAAAGACATAATGAATGAAGCTCACACGATCATATAAAATGTTTGTTTTTCTTATTTATTTTCGAAATCTCAAGGTCACCTTCATTTTTGAAACGGGGCCACCGCTCTTTAATCTTTTCTCTGTGTGTAGGTTCAAATCCACCCCAGCCTGATGAAAACGAAATAAAAAGTTGACGTTGAAAAATTGCCAAAAATTTTCTAGAAATACTGTCTATGATACGTTTCACATTTTTCAAGCTTTGTATATTTATGTTTTATAAATCAATCAAACACGAGACTTTGATTCCAGACTTTGACTAATTCCAGCTTGATTTTATTGTTTTATTTTGATTAGTGGTAGCTATTATACTTTTTATTTTATATAATATATATGTTTTATAATACTTTATAATATTTTATATTAAATATTATATATAATAAAATATAGTATATTTTATATAATATGTGTATTATATAATAAAATAAGATAATATTTTAATGTGAAATTAAATATATACATATACTATTTGAATAAATGTTGAAAAGAAGAGATCGAGAAATTGTGGAATGATTATAGACCGCTGTAGAAGCCAAATTGGAAATCAATTACTCCACTTAAATTTAAAAAATCAGAAAATATAAGAATAACAATTAAAATTTAGAAAATAGAAGATATTCTGGTTATATTTGATTCACGTGTTCCCTAAATTAGACAATATTAATATGTACCATTTTTATTTCATAATATAGATACTTTAATAACGAAAAATCGTTTGTGCATCCAAATTGGAATAAGTGTCCGGTGACGTATGCACAAGACTGTATTGGTGAGAATTCGACATTCCCTCAGAGCCAGTTTATAAAAATGCATCAGTGTAAACGGATTATTTCGAACATTTATGAACTACAGGTATTTTTATCTTCTAAATATTTTACATCTTATACGTTTCCTGTCTCTATGCTCTCGAATAACCTTGAGTAATTATAGTCACTGAATTCCTAATGAGAGAGATTATCATTGTAGGTGTTTAAAAAGAGGTGGTCTCGTTTTAAGAAATGAAGGTGACCTTGTGATCTCTAAAAAAAATACCATAAAAACAACTAGTTTTTAAAACGACAAAGACATACAGGGTGTCCCAAAATTCGTGTACTTCCCGGAAATGGGAGGTTCCTAAGGTCATTTGAAGTGACATTTTCCTTTACAAAAATGACGCCAGCGGCTTTGTTTAAGAGTTATTAACGAAAAACATTGACCAATCAGAGCGCGGCTACAGCGGATTGATTCTGGCTCGGCCAATGGCGCTGCCACGCTAAGCGGGACCTGTCGCTGAGTCGGACTCCGTTCTCTATAGCCGCACTCTGATTGGTCCGTGTTTTTCGTTAATAACTCCTAAACAAAGCAGCCGACGTCATTTTTGTAAAGGAAAATGTCGCTTCAAATGACGCAAGGAACCTCCCATTTCCGGGAAGTACACGAATTTTGGGATACCCTGTATGTACGAGGTGCAAACCAGAGGTGGGCATTATTTGGCGAAACAAATATTTCTAATACTATCTAATATTTTTGATTTTATTTTGATTACAGCAAAAAGTATTTGAAATGACATATACAATTTCGCAAATGAAAATATTTCTATCTTAATAATCTGTACTACAAAATGAAATATTTCTTTCTCAACAATTTGATCCACAAAATAGAATATTTCTATTTTAGCAATCTAACACACGAAATCAAATATTTTACTCTTTGCATTGCTATAATACTCTGAGAAACTGCATAAACATACAGTCTTATCTTATCGTTAAGAAACCATTTACACTCGTATATGTATTGAATTCGAACCATAATTTTCAGCAATAATATTCAAACTTGAAATTGAACATAAAAATACACAAAATACAAATATTTTCAATATTCTTGTAATAAAATGCTATTTTCAAAAATTGCTGCTTCAAATAAATTATTTTATTTTCAAAAATGACTACACCAAATAAAGTATTTCTTTTTCAAAGTTGTACACATACTTTAAAATATACAGGATTAGTTATTATTTACTATATAAAATATTATTTTCCCAGCTCTGGTGCAAACGTTATCTGACTCACTCTGTATATCTTATATGAATTGAATCTCCTTACGTATCGATTTAGGGGGTAGACTTGTTCTGCGATTGCAAGGGTCATACAGGAATTAACCTCCTCACAGGATTCAGGACGTCCAAATCGCCGGAGGGGGCTGTGAACGGCAGAGTGCCGGCACTTATCGCGGGATATAGGGTGCTGGTCCCGGGGGTGTGCGTATTGCACCCCTCCGAGGGATGGGCCCTTACCACAGTCAGGGATCCCCTCGCCCACACCAGAGAGAGCAACGTGATCACGCTCCGAAATGGACGAGCAACCTGGCCACCCTTAGACCATATACCGGGTGGTCCTTTTAAGTAAGGTCATCTAAATATCTCTTCAGGTTATTGTGATGCAAAAAATATTTGTCACGTAATGTTCATGGTGACAATGGACCAATATCGGGCATCAACAATATCTTTTTCCAAAGGTCATTTTTTTCGAAGGCATCTAGGTCATCGGTGCTTTTTGATGCATAACCAATTTTTTAACTTCCCGATTTTATAGGGAACTTACTGTAATGACCCCGAAAATCGAAATTCGATTTTTTAGTAGATGTCCACGTTTCATGGTCATTGGAGTCATTTTAGACTATTTTTATCAAAATGTCTGCCTGTATGTGTGTGTGTGTGTTTGTGCACGCGCGCGCGCGTATGTCCGTTTGTATGTTATCAAATTTTTTGTTAAGGTTTTCTAAAAAAGTAACAATGGGATCAGAATGATGAATGATGGATTCGATGTGCCCCGCTGTAACTTAGAGCTGATTAGATTTTGGTCCACTTTGGTCCAGTAGTTTTTTTCGAAAGAAGTTCACTCAACAATGTAATTTATACGACAGGATGGAAATTTTCCACCGAAGAAACAAAATTAATTCCATAAAAAAATTTTCCAAATTTTTTTTTCATTTTTTTCACTTTTTTTTATTTATGCAACTAATGTTAATGTTACCGCTTGCAATAATCGAAAATTATCCCAATGAAAGAGTAAATTTCATCTCTACTCTCGAGAATACATTTTCAAAGAATATCGATGAAAGTATAAAAAAAAAATTAAAAACTTATATTACAATCTTTGAAAAAACAATAAGTTCGAAACGAATCAGTAACTGAGACTAAATTGAAAATTAGTATAAAATATAGGATAATTATTAATAATATTGATGTTGAAGACGGATTGGTTAATGGAGCACACATGAGGAACATTAAAATTTATTACTTTTCAAGAAAATACTAAAATTCCGTCTATATTGTGGTTAGATTTTCAATTGGCCAGAGTAGGAGTGAAAGTAAGAACTCGTTATGGTGATGATATGAAAAGTGCAAATATTCATCAAAATTGAACACCAATAATAAAAATATCGAATCAAGTAAATATTTCGAGTGAGGAAAAATATCAAATCGCACGTAGTCAATTTCCAGTGGTTCCTGCTGAAGCGATTACGATTTATAAAAGTCTGGGACATACATACGAGAAAGTATGTTTGAATTTTAAAACATCAGAAAAACGAATTTTACAAATGTTGTATGTAGCACTGAGCAGAGTTTCAAAATTGAACGGTTTATATATTTTGGGACAATTTAAATTAACAGTATCGAAGAAAACCAAGATCAATACTGCAAACCCGGATAGTGAGGAGTTGTATCGTTTGCGACAAACTAATTAAGATAATATATTTTGCAACATTAGTATGCTATAACAAGTTTATTTTATTATCACAATATATTTATTTGTATACGATTGAACATTATTTAACTAAAATGCCATTGTTGCAGCAGAAAAATCGGGAGTATCAAAAAATAAAAAAGTAACGGAAATTTTCATTTAGTCATGACTCAGGAGAGCCATAAGCGCTGTAAATTTACAGTCAAAGACCTGTAGTTTAATTATACCTGTATTATTGTGTTTTGAATTAAAAAATATGTTGAAGACTTATTTTACGTTTTTTATCAATTTTATTACGCCTTAAGCAGCTATCACGTTTTGCTTATAGAGAAGTAGCAGTCCTGCTTGATACATGTACAATGTAAATAAATAACCTCATATATAATAAATAAAAATTAATAAAACCTTGTAGCATTTTAACATTGCAAAGAAATCGGTCTTCTGAAATATGTACAATTCGTCAGATTGTTTAATACATTTACCAAAAGTAAATGAAGTTTGAGTTAAAAGTTAAAACTTGTTTAAACATTCACAAAAAGTCCAGAGAACGTTATCTTCGGTACTTTCGGCATCCGAAAAACGTTATGAGGATATCTATCCACACAGTACGTCCTCGGGATGTCCTACTGTGTAACTGGGACGTTCAGACGACATTCAGAGGACATAACGAGGACTTAAAAGGGATATATGGACATTGCCGGGACGTCCTTGGAATGTACGGAACATCCTAAACGGATGTTCTCTTCACGTACGTAGGATATCTCATCATCTGGAAATTGTAGGTTCTTGAGATCCATTGAAGCAACATTTTCGTTTGCAAAAATGACGTCCGTGGCTTTGTTAAGGAGTTCTTAACGAAAAACACGGACCATTCAGAACGCGACCTAGACGCCTGTCGGCATAATCGACCAATTGACAGTTGGCGCGCCGGGCCGACTGTGCTGAGAGGCGTCTAGGTCGTGCTCTGATTGGTCTGTGTGTTTTGTTAATAACTCCTTAACATGTTTAGTGCCGCGCCAGTCACCAGTGACTGACACAAACCTTTCCGTTCAGACAGTGTCAGTCACCAGTGACTGACAATACTACCTGTATACCACTAATACCTGCGCGCTCGGCCTGACGGGAAGTCGCTATAAAACCGCGTGGCACTCAACGAGTTAACAAAGTCGCGGACGTCATTTTTGCACGGGAAAATGTTGCTTCAAATGAATTTAAGAACCTGCAATTTCCGGATGTTGAGAGAATTTTGAGAGACCCTGTATAGTACACTAAAATGTGTTTTCTTACCATTCTAAATTATGTTTATTTTTCTGAAAATGTTGTTTTAATTTTTTTCAATATTTTTCCCTTAAATAAACATTATTCGCTGCGAATAATAATAATGACGAAAATCGAGGTGGTCAAACCTGGTGAACCACCCTGTATATGGTCTAAGATTCGTACCTGCTCCGCTGCCGTTTCCTTGATAAGATTCTAAACTGTATCGGGATTCCGTTCGCAGCTTTTCAGAATGGTAATCTTTCACACCAGTTTCGGTTTGCCAAGCCTCGTGAAAATCGCCATGCCCCTGCCTTTATTTCTGCTTCCACGGCGTGCATATTTGTTCTGCAGTTTATCGCAAACGGATTTAACATGGCGAGCAAACACAAAGCCGGAATATGTACGAGCAACAGAACAAACAGAGGACAAACTTCGAGCGGGTTGTCGAGAGCGGCACGTTTGTAATTTCCGTACTGTTCGCCAAGTTTTATGGTACGGCCACATCGGAAGAGCACAAATTTGTCGATGCACGATGCTTTCTTCCCCTCGTTCCCCTCGGTACCGATCCTCGGTCCTTTGGCTCCCCGCTGCTGGTTGAAACCCTGTAATTATCATTCGAACAGCCTTCGTTGTCTCTGTAATTTGTGCTTGCTAAACCATCGCGTCGTAGACAGCTTCGACACCTAGTTCTCGAACTGAAGAAAGAATGCTAAGGAAGTTTCATGAAAACGACTGAAAATTTCCAGCCAATTTCTATTAAGGTCAATGACCCTATTTCTGGTTAATCTAGGTGCACGGTAGTGCACCAGCCAAGTTCTCGCACTACCTCCTTTTACACGAAACAACTTGGCCGTTTTTTAGAGGCTTGTAACTCGGAACAGGAGGCAGATGGAAAGCTGTAATTTCGTACACTTGTTAAGTGCTATGATGTCTCAATATTGGCAAAACATTAATCTTCCAACATTAGTAGGTTCCGAGATATAGGACCACAAAAACCGCTAAATTTGTCACTGACTGACTGACTGACTGACAGATCATCAAAACCTTTTGGGTACTTCCCATTGACCTAGAAGCTTGAAATTTGGAACATAGGTCCACCATAACACACAACCAAAGGAATAATTATCAAAGTTTGAAATTTTACTTTTTTTTTATTTAAAAAAAAATTTTTCTTTTTAAATTGAATTTAACCATGGACTCT
>CM052340.1:393414-432541 GCA_028455595.1 Lasioglossum vierecki | reverse complement strand
TTTACGGTGCAAAACCGACTACACAAAAAAAATTTGTATGTATCAAAATAATAAGGATATTACGATCATTGAAAATTTTTCGGACAGTTAAAACATTGTACTTAATACTATATATTTCGTTTTTTGTGTATTCTATATGTAAACATTAAATAAAATATTATTTATGCAAAAATTTCGTACGTGTGTTCAGTTTTGCTCTTAACTGTGTATATATATATATATATATTGATATATTAATATCAATATGGGAGGGTCTCCTGCATTAATGATTTATAATAGATTACGTAATAAAGTGTGAGAGAGAGAGAGATCTGGATGAAATATTAACGAATACCTATGATATAATAAAGCTTTTAGATTTTGCTAATACTTTTTTTACTTATAATGAAAGATTAATTGAAAAATCTGTCGAAGGAGGCGGATCTAGGTGAGGAAAATGTTGAAGGATCTCGCCGTACGGTGGATAAAGCAACGTGATTGAGGGGCAATTATTCAGAATCACCATCACTATTTAATATACATATATACCGGGTAGGGCATTTCAATGGGAACACCTAAATATTTCGGTTATTATTACTCGTCTAAAAAATCTCAACAGAATAAAGTTGTACTGTTTCGAGAGGCGAATTTGAGGATTGTAAAAATTTTTTGTCAAGGTCATTTTTTTACAAGATTCCAGTGTCATCGATGTTTTTCTAAATGGAATCATATATTTTTTTGTTTATGTTCTTATAGAGAAGAAGTCTCGTAATACACTCGTAACACATCTGTATGCGTTTTCTATTTTCTGCTGCGTAAGTAAAACACATGCCCTAATAAAGAAATAAAAAAAAAGATAAAACGTTAACTGTTCACGTTCTACGATCTATGTATCTGCGTACGAGGCAAGCATACGACTGTTTTCGCGCGCTCTCTTCTCTTTCTCCTCCTGTCTCCATTAACAATAAGACGCATCCACATTGGAAGTCACATCGCTACAGAAAAGAACCTGTAGCAAATTATACCAATGAATATTTAATACACATGACACGCGTTGTTTAATTTCAACAAATTTCTTTAACCTGTTAACTCGTCATTCGTGTTGGGGCAATCACCTGTCAGCAATTTTTCATTTTCTTTTGAATTCAATAAATAATTCAGTAATTATTTAGAAAGTACCACTCATTTCTGATTTCGATAAAATTTGAATATGTTATAGGTTTCGATATTTCAAACAACGTTTTCATTTTCCAATATAGGGGTTTCGATTTGAGTTTTCGAGATATTCGCAAAAAAATATTACTAATACTCTATTGAATTTTCCAGTCTTGCACGCTCCGTGGCAACGTAAGGCCACTCTGACGCAGATGTGTATACATGTTTTTTTCTAAATACGCTGTGGGGTTGAGAGAGAAAACAGGGTTTCCTTTTACGTAAATTCAAAATATTGTACTTTCTAGTTCACTTTCCGAAACCTCCTTAACACTTTCTTTTTCTCTAATCTCATTATAACTATAATCACTATAAAGTTCAATTTCATCGACGCGGCCACAAAAACAATAATATCCGGTGCCATAACTGGGATTTTACTGCTTTGACTAAAAGCATGCTAACCTGACGCACATTTAGCCCCGTTTGACACTAGAGCTGACGGTACGGCGTACCGTCTAAAATAATAGACGGAAAAATTATTATACATTCAACGGAATACTTCTTCTTTTTCTTCTTCTTGTTCGATCGTTCTTATCACATTTTTCTGCATGCTCCTACAAATATTACATTTAATAATATAATATTTAATCTAATAGCCGTGCGGACGCTCGTCCGCTTGCGGACCGTCACACAGTGCGGACAAACGTGGCATATCTCACTACACGTGTATATGACGATGTACGATAAATTCCTTTGGCAAAACATTTTGTTAGGTGGTAATTGATATTATTAATCATATAACAATAATTTTTATGCATAAATATTGTTAATTTTTTTTAAATTTATTAATTTTTTATGCAATTTGTTACATTTTTTTGTGAATTACTATTGCATTTACATTAGTAACCACATTTAGATTTTCATAAAAAATTTTACCATGTGCCGCACTCTCCAGAGTCCAAAAAATCAAATAGTATTACAATATTTTCAAATCAGTGTTGCAATAATAATTCTGTATAATGGAAAATGCTCACCAAGGTATATGCATTCTTTTTACATTTAATAAAGTAGATTTATTTTCTGTATAAATTTTCGACGGTGGTTTTATTCATTACTTGCATATAAAACTGCAAATTAACATATCTCGAGAAGGGCAAAAAATATCCTGAGATTTTGACATATTCGGATATATTACTTGTTGTAGTTTAAGAATTTCATAGTTTTGCCTGCAACTAACTGCTACTCGATCTTAATTTTATAAACTTTTTAATAAGTGCCCGTACCGTGTCTTTATAATGTTTTGTGGAAAATTCTGTATTGTGAATAATTATCAAGACATATACGTTCGTAAACAAATTTGGATTTTTGTACAAAATTTTGCCCTCTATTGTGAAACGGGGCTTAAAGTCGATTCTCTTCAAAAAATATTATATATTACTTAACATGTATTTCATTATTCAGTTCTCGACAAAAACGTTTTAATAATAGCGAGGAAAATTACGGGAATTACGGAAATATTGTCTTATCTAATTATTCACTCATTTTAATAAAGTTGTACAAGAACGAAAACTAATATTTGTTATATAATGTTTGAGAACAATAAAATAGTTGGTAATATATTTGATTATACATACAAAATAATAAAATATTTTCCTCTGAAAGTATTTTAAGGTAAATAATGTACAATTCATTTAGATACCGAATATTACTAACAAAAGAATTATGTATTTTCGTAATTGAATATCAACAAATGAGTTTCACCGAAAATTATGGAAGCACGATAAAATTTCGCAGATATAAAGTAGCAAATTACTCATAATTCATTCATTCATTAATGACTAATAATGAATATAACATTCATTAATCAGTGTTTGTATTGTTTCAGTTAAAATATTATTGAGAGTTCAGTGAAACATTAATTTCACAGTAAATGCGATGTAAATTGCAAAATTGTTTTCGTGACTTATCTCACACTTGCTTTTTAGATGCTACATCGTCATGCATACACTATTTGAATTTCAATATCTTTACATTATTTAAATCTTTAATCATTTGAATATACTTTATTCCACTTACATATTGCCGTAAAATATTTTTAACATTAATACAACCAATTTTATGAATTTTTAAATATACATTTCATTGTGTTGTCGAATAGGATGGCGAATTATAGAACCACAAAGAAAGCGAATCCGAAGAAAATGAAATTGAACTTTTAGTGATAATAGTGATCGATTATAGACACAGAAAATGTTAAGAAATTCTTGGAAAGTGAATACAAAAATATTTTGAATTTACGTAAAAGAAGTGCTTGTGTGCCTTCAAGTTCTAAAGATGAAAATGAAAGTTCAACAAAATCATCAAAACGAACTTGCTACAAACGGAACTAGTTGAGTAAAGATAAAAGAAGGGATGCTGAAAGATTACCACTTCATAATATTTTCAAAGACGCATTCCTTTTGTAAGATGGTAATAAATCAATAAATATAAAAATACTTTACTATTACGTATTTTTTAAAGACTAGTCATTTTAACTGTTTTTGGTGGAGATACACAGCTTCGTCTTAACTGTTGGTAGTTATAGTGCAGAGATGGGCATTATTTGGCGAAACAAATATTTCAAATATTATTTAATATTTTCGACTTTATTTTGCTAAAAGAAAATAGTATTTTAAATAAGACATACAATCTCAAAAATAAAATATTACTATTTTAACAATCGGAACCACAAAATAAAATATTCTTATTTTAACAATCGAAATCACAAAATAAAATATTTCTATTTTAACAATTGGAACTACAAAATACAATATTTCCACTTTAACAATGGGGACCAGAAAATAAAATATTTCTATTTTAATAATCTGAAACATAAAATAGAATATTGTATTTTATGCGTCGTTATACCTAATACTTTTAGGAATCGCATTACTTATAGGTAATTTAATATTTCTTACATTAGCAATGATTTAAAGAAGAAATGCTACTTAATATAAGAAACTACATCATTTGCCACATTTTCGTTTTATCATATAATAAGTATTTCTACTCTTAAATCTGTTGTATACCAACAATTATTTTCAGCAGTAATATTTAAAATTGAATTTAAAAATAAAGACAAAATGCAAATATTTTCAATATTCTTCAAATAAAATACTATTTTCAAATACTATCTTTAAAAATTACTGCCTCAAATAAATTATTTTATTTTCAAAAATTACTAAAATAAATAGGATTATTTATTATTTACTATTTAAAATAATATTTTCCCTAGCTCTGTTCTAGTGTTAAATATTAAGAATATTTCAAAGTAAGAATATTTCAAAATAGTTTTCAAAGGAATTAATAAAAGATACATGAAATGGACCTGTGAAATCTATGCAGCTATGGGAATATACGGTGTTACTGACTATTCGAATAATAAAGATTTTCGAGATTTGAGGCTTCCACGACTCGGGTTGGTATTATTTATTGAAGCTTCCGGGCGTAAGCCGTGTGCAGAAGGAATATTGATGAACCCGTATGTATCAGTGCGTCTTCAGACCCCTGATAAAGCTAGCCGCAATGCTGACAAAACGTTTGGAAAATATTTCATCTGAATACGGCTTACCTCTGGAGCCTCAGTAAATAAATTCTATACCCTGCCGCGTCGTTGAAATGCAAGTTTACATGTTTTCTGTTGTTAACACAATTGACTTTTCATTCAAGTAATCAAGACATTTTATTGTAGTTACTGTATGCATACGGTGACCATATTCGTCTTTTATTTAAGAGGGCAGTTCTTTATTTCACTGCCCCGTCTTCTAACTTTATTTATTTTCTAAATAGGCGTTTTGTCCTTTATTTTGTAAAATTGCAACAGTGTGTCGTCCAATGGAAAAAAGTCCGAAAATTAAAGTGTAAGATCTGCAACTTTATGTATCCTAAAATGTACGTATGTAATTACTAAAACGTAGTTTCTAAAATTACCTTCAATTTTAACTGAATAAATCAATTTGCCATTAAAATTGGGGTGTCCTCGCAAGCTAATAGGTTTTTTATTTGATTCTTACAGGGCGTGTTTAGTATTATAAGACCTTTAATCTCCCAAAAAACAATTTTTAAAATAATTACAATTTCTGCTACTTTTTTATGTTTAACATTTATCTTTGATTCGAGTTTCAAAAAAAGTACACCGAGGTAACTCCATGAATTTGTCACAGTAATTGGCGGCATATTAAACTTTAATTTCGCGTTGGTTTAAATCTGCTCACAATTGCTAACATGGAGAAAATAATAGAAATCCATATTAAGACGCTCGCGCTCGGTAGCTTTCTGCGTAGCCTTTCGAAGAAAGTTGCAATTACATATATTTAAAGGCGTGCCATTTGAGAAGTACTTATGTGTTTAATTTAATTCTTATATATTATATATTTAGTTTTAAAATTCTTTAAATATTTGCAACCTTTCAACTGAGTATTAAACTGAGTGTTTAATTTAATTCTTATACATTATATATTTAGTTTTAAAATTCTTTAAATATTTACAACCTTTCAACTGAGTATTAAAGAAAGAACCAAAAGGTTTCTTTGAGATTTTGTATTATACAGGGTGTCCCAAAATTCGTGTACTACCCGGAAATGGGAGGTTCCTTGGGTCACTTGAAGTGACATTTTCCTTTACAAAAATGACGCCAGCGGCTTTGTTTAGGAGTTATTAACGAAAAACACGAACCAATCAGCTAGACAATCCCAAACGCATCCAAGTTATTAATAATCTTTAAATTCATTTCCTACAGTATTTATTCATTCATTCATTTTGTTTATGTCTAGGTAAACAAAAAGAATCCTTAAGGACTCCTCAGTTTTAATTCCTCCTTGTGAAGATTTAGATAAACAATATATATATATATATATATATATATATATATATATATATATATATAGTATAGTATAGTTCTTTTTTAAAAATTTTCGTTAAAATTGTAAACTACTTCTTATTCAGTTAAAAAAACATAAAAAACAAGGCTATCGCAATTTTTTAAAAAAATTGTTTTTAAATACCTAAAAAATGTTATAAACCAATCGATCCGTCTTCGCATTTTATTTCAAAAAGTATTGAGGTACTTTACTCGAAAATTAGATAGTTTAAGAGGTATGACTTTTTCTCCGAAAGCCCTTATACAAGACACACTCTGAGTCGCCGCAAAGTTAAAAATTTTTTCGACATAAATATACTCGACAGTGAATTATTTGATGAAGCTTCGTGTGTAAAGAAGTAAGTCGCGAACGAAAAGATCGACGAACGGCGACAGTAAATATTTTTTGTTATATAAATATTTTTCGTATCATTAAAAATAAAGGAGATATTTAGGTAACCTGATTTGGCTGAGACACCCTGTAAAAGGACGTTTTCTAATAAATTCGACGATTCGTGTTTCAAAGAAAACTTCTAAACAAATGTGGTACTTAACTCCCTGTCCCTGCCGTATACATAGATTTGTACAAAACGTAGTTTCAAATGGCAAACAGTATCAGTGTATACTCCTAATTGAAGTCAACTGGAACGTTTTGCAACGGAACGTATTAAAAACTTTTTTATTCGATAGGGTTTATACCCGAGAACCTCAAATAACAATCTATCATTTCATAAAAATACCTTGCAGGTAAAGTATACAAGTTATCACATTTGTATTTTTTTTAATCGTTTCAAGTTATTGCTAGAACAAATCTCTGCATTGTGCAGTACTTACGTATAGCAATGTTTAAAATTTATATGGTCGCATGGCGATTTCGTTACGACGTCCAAGAGGTATGTAATAGTAGCATTACAGAGTACTGATGCACGAATGTTGATTGCATAATTGAAACACATTCCATAAGAAAATTAATTCAATATACAGGGTGTACCAAAAATGTTGTACTTCCTTGAAATGGGTGATTCCTGAGGTTATTTTGAGTGACTTTTTCTTTTGCGAGAATGTCCTCCGTGGCTTCGTTCCTTAACGAAATAACGAAATAACTTAAAGGAATAACTTCTAAGTTATTAACGAAAACATATGCCGTAGAATATGAATCCGATGTCATAATAAAAGATGTATTGATGTTCTCGGCACTCTGGTTCGATCAATTTTTACTTAGAAGCAATTCTGCAATTTATCAACTTATTTGAAACCGGGAAAGGTCATAACCAATATTTTTCATTGCTATAATACCAAGTTTGAAAAATAGTGTCTACTCCTACATTTCTGAAAATTCTTTTAACTATGGTGTTTTTCCAGTTAATTGGTCCCGTTTTCTTAAATCTTTTTTCTTTTCGTTTTTCGACGACAAGAGGGTGATGTATTTTATAGATAATCTACGAAAAATAGATAGAATATTAAAAAATAGCGAATAGGTGTAGTGGCGGGGGGGGGGGGGGGGAGCTGGCTAGGACGGAAACCCAAGAAGATAGACGGGGAGATAAAAAAGGTAGAAATGTAGAAAACGTGTGCTAGCAGATTCCATACTTAACTGCATGCTTATAAACAAATTTTAAAAGTTTACAGCACTTTTTAAATTTTGAAAAAATTTTCCTTGATAGATTCGGCGAGATATAAAGTGCTAAGGGAGGCCCGAATTAAGAAAATTGTTAGTTTAATTTTGGAAGGACCTGTAGTATTAAAAATTTGGGTGAAGCTTTGAAAAGCCGAGTAGAAGCTAGGATTATTTTTTTCGTAATTCTTGGACAATCGATTTTCGAGAAAAACAAGTTCCAAACTATCAGGCCGGTGGTCAGTCCGATGGTCCGGCCGGGGGTTTATGCCGAGTCCTGATAAGACTAGGGCGCGACGCATGATATCGGCCTGAAATTAAATAGGGAATGCGATAGTTCCGGTGGCGAGTCGCCATATCTATACAGTGTGTCCCAAAATTCGTGTACTTCCCGGAAATGGGAGGTTCCTTGGGTCATTTGAAGCCACATTTTCATTTAGAAAAATGACGTCGGCGGCTTTGTTTAGGAGTTATTAACAAAAAACACAGACCAATCAGAGCGTCCAACCACAGGTCCCGCTTAGCGTGGCGGCGCCATTGGCCGAGCCAGAATTAATCCGCTGTAGCCGCGCTCTGATTGGTCCGTGTTTTTTGTTAATAACTCCTAAACAAAGCCGCTGGCGTCATTTTTGTAAAGGGAAATGTCGCTTCAAATGACCAAAGGAACCTCCCATTTCCGGGAAGTACACGAATTTTGGGACACCCTGTATATAAAAAAGTTAGGTAGGTTTTGCTCGTCGATCACCGGGACAACTTTTCGGATTAGACTCCCCGAATGGAGTATTAAATTGAATGGCGCCGAAATCTAAAGCGATCTAGTGAAAAAAAGGATAGAGTAAAGCGAATGCCTATAGGCGCGCAGGAAGAACTTAAGCGAAACCCCGTGTGTGGGGTGGCGCTGGAAAGGTCTTTTAAAATCAAATCGTTTGCGAACATAAAATATAGCGGTTTGTTGTAAAAATTATTATTTATTTAATTTTTTCCTTTTTTCGGTTAGGATAGTGTAATATTTGTTACTTATTTATTGTTTATTTTAATGTGGCCGCATCGATAGCTAGGTCATTAGTGATCACATAATTTACAAACAAAAGTGTATCATACAAAGGTGAATTCATTGTCTGCTTCTAGATTTGACTTAAGGTCATAGTGTTAGAAGCGTGAGAGAGGTATTTGGTGGAAACTTCTAATTCTTTTGTTTTCGATAGAAAAACGCGAACTGGGACACTTAGAAGTTTAAATTAAGAGAAAAATAGTCCTAAAAAAGAGTGATATATTTTTCAAAAACCCGTTCTTTGATAATATTTGACACTAAATTAACCGGGTACCCGTTACGCTTCAATGCAACATTTATCAACAATAAATTATCAGATCTGAATTCCGTATCCGATTGTAGGATTGCGCGATCAATCAAACCTTTAATTGAGCCCACTTTATGCTGTATGGGATGGAAGGTATAGAAGTAGACATATGTACCTGACCAGCTGGATTTGTGATACTAGTTAGTTTTTAGCTTTTTCTGTGCTCTAATCGCCCTAACATCAAGACAGTTCAAATATGCGTTGCTCTCAATTTCATGTGTGAACCGTAATCTATCATGAAAACTATTGAACGTGTCCAACACCATTTGCAATTGCTCAGGTTTAATACATGTGATAATGTCATCTACATATCTCCTGTAAAATATTAATTCAAATGGTGGTTTCGAAATGGAAACTTCTTCTAACTTTTCCATTACTTTTGAAATTGCAGGGGAGATGGGAGAACCCATCGCTGTCCCAAAAGCCTGTTTATAATAAATTCCATTAAACATGAAAACATCAAAATTTGCAGAATTGCTTCTATGTAAAAATTGATCGAACCAGTGCGCCGAAAGCATCAGTACATCTTTTATAAACAAATATACGATCGATAGAAAGGAACATTTTTAATGTCACAATTATAAGAAACAAAATGGCGAAAAGAATGGTGAAACAATCATTTGATTTCCACAAATATTTGGTAATAGAATGTTTTCGAGATATATTATAGATACAGATTATCATCAGATGACTTCAGATAGTGAAAAATGAAAGATTTTAGTGTTAAGAGGCAAGGGGCCCCACGTGACATACCTAGAAAGTAACTAGAATCTTTCGAGATTTTGTATCGAAACATGGGTTTGCGGGCTGTCGCTTTTTTACCTTATACGAGCATATTTTGAGCGGCACAAGGGTTCATTTGATAGAGGAAGGTTAACTGCACCACGCTGTGTCCCATCATATCAGTCAAAAATGTCTATTTGTGACAGAAAAATACATCGAAATCTGCTGGTGTTTTTCTCGATGTTTTCTCTCTATATATATATATATTATATACTTTGGGCTTATTTTTCTGTCACAAATAGACATTTTTGACTGATATGATGGGGCACAGCGTGGTGCAGTTAACCTTCCTCTATCAAATGAACCTTTGTGCCGCTCAAAATATGCTCGTATAAGGTAAAAAAGCGACAGCGAGTGATTGCATTTACTTTCCCCATATTCTATTCATGATGCCAGCGTCTAAAGCAAGTCTAGAGCCAATTTTAGTTCAGCTAGTTAGACCAGATGGCGCCTAGCCAGAACTGTCAACGTGGAATCGCAACAACAAAAATATATATGGGGTTTAATTAGTGTCTTTTAATAAAGACATTAATTTAAAAAAAAGGAAAAACGTGGAATCATAGCAAAATTGAAGCGTTAGACTTATACATATATATGTTTATCAGTGTTATTACAAAAAAAAACTTTCTCCGCGCAGACGTTGGTAATACGGATAAATATCATAAAATAGATGTGTCACGTGGTACCCCTTGCATCTTAAATAGTGGGCATGGGGATATGATAAGAAGTTAGGGGAAGGTAAAGTAGGGGAGCTGGCGATTTGTGCTGGGAGGAGGTAAAGAGCAGGGACAGGACAAAAGGGTTAAAAGATGGGTGGGAAAGGGAGAGAGAAGAGTGTTTCGAGGAGAGGGGATGCATAAGGGAGGAGTGGATTGAAATACTAGAGGAAAAGATAGAGAATGTAAGTGAAGAAATAGTGAAAAGAGAAAAGAGAGCAAAGATGGGAGAGAATAGAAAATTCGAGGTATAATAAATGGTACGGGATGGAAAAGAATGAAGGTTTGTTAAAAAAAGTATGGGGGGAGGCTAGATGGCAAAGGGTAGCCAGATTTAGGTTAGGAAATGAGATGAGGGGAGGGAGATGTTGGATGGATGAAAATCAGAGAAAATGTAAAGAGTGTGTGAATGAGAAAATGAGTCTTGGGAGCACGTTTGGGAGGTGTGTATGAGAGTGGAGAAGAAAAAAATAGATAAAAGAACTTTTTCAAAACCACGCTTATATTAGAATGCACTAAAAAGGAAAAAATAATATTTTTAGATATTAGTGACTATAAGTAAAAGTGTGCAGCGTTAAACTATATTAATGTAATCTTCGTGGGCCGCGTTTCATGCTTTTATTTATAGTCACTAATATCTAAAAATATTATTTTGATCTTTTTAAGGCATTCTAATATAAGCGTGGTTTTTAAGAAGTTTTTTATATATATTTTTATTTTCTACTTTCGACCTAATCCAAACTAACCGAGTAAGTAAACTGAGCTCCTTCGCTGCGAAATGGGCCAGTGGAGCGGCGTTGGAGTCGGAGTGGGAACGCATAGTGGGGATCGCTGCACGCGACGACGTACTATCGAATGTCGCGCGGCGAGGGGTGAAGGGGATATTGAAATATATTATTTAAATTCTAAATGCAATCTTTAAAAAAATTTTTTTTGAATATTGCATTGTCATCCAGTTTTGAGCTATTTTAAAATTTTTAAGTCTCTAACTTATCGGGAAATGGTTTAAAATTCGATTTCCGTGTTTGACGCATATAACAATAATGACCACGATAACTCGGCAAGCTAATACAAGCGTGGTAATAAAAAGAATAGCAGGAGAGAATGTGAAAAATCCTGGAAGATGAGGGAGGAGAGGAGGAGTGCATGAGCAACATAGAAGAGTGGAAGGATGGATTATAGGGCAAATGAAGAATGAAAGGGAACGAAAGAGAGAGAGAGAGAGAGAGAGAGAGTATGTAAGGAGGATGGAGATAGACAGCCGGAAGGGGGGTCCGCAAGTAGGGAAGGGGGAAGAGGATAGAACAAGAATATAAATGTATAGGTATTCGAGGTTATATGTATATATATATATATATATATATATATATATATATATCTCCCTACCTCGCGCAAGAATTGTAAATAATTGTATACAGTATTGACCAATCAGAACGCGGCTACAGCGGATTGATTCTGGCTTGGCCAATGGCGCCGCCACACTAAGCGAGACCTGTCGCTGAGTCGGATTCCGTTTGCTATAGCCGCGCTCTGATTGGTCTGTGTTTTTTTGTTAATAACTCCTAAACAAAGCCGCCGACATCATTTTTCTAAATGAAAATGTGGCTTCAAATAACCCAAGGAACCTCCCATTTCCGGGAAGTACGAATTTTGGGACACCCTGTATAACAAAAACTGTAGAGGTAGACGATGCATATTTGTGCTATAACACGATGAAATCCGTGTAGAATATTGTAAACATTGTTTCTGAACGTCAATATTTCAAAGTGAAACATCGAATTTTCAAATATTAATTGTACATCAGTTCAATAATTATATTCTTTGTAAAAGGAATCACATTCAACACAGAAGATTAGATTAGCGTACTCATCAGTCAAAGATAGAAATAACAGGTAGGGATGAGGATATTTTATTCGAAGTATTTTCAATAGCTACAATTTTGCCACTTTTGTCGTAATAAATGGATTCCTGGACGCTTCCGTATCAATGCTCGACTTAAATTGACTAATTGTTCTCGATAACGATTAGCAGTGATTGTTTCCGATAATTAATTCTTCAACTGCCCGACGTAACGGTCGAATTGTTCAATCGACTGTATCGAATAATGCTTCTAATTTTTGGGTGAACTTCTTTGGCACAACACAACGATCCTTGCCTTTCACATCAAAATTATCATTTTTAAATAGCTCAAACTACTCTACAACTTCTTTAGGATGAACCGATGACTTGCACTGTTCTTTCAAATGAAATAATAATAATTAACTTCCCGATTTTATAGGGAAGTTACTGTAATGACCCCGAAAATCGAAATTCGACTTTTTAGTGGATGTCCATGTTTCATGATCATTGGAGTCATTTTAGACTATTTTTATCAAAATGTGTGTGTGTGTGTGTGTGTGTGTATGTGTGTGTGTGTGTGTGTGTGTGTGCGCGCGCGCGTATGTCCGTTTGTATGTTATCAAATTTTTCGTTAACGTTTTCGGAAAAAGTAACAATGCGATCAGAATGATGAATGATGCAATCGATGTGCCCCGCTGTAAGTTAGAGCTGATTAGATTTTGGTCCACTTTGGTCCAGTAGTTTTTTTCGAAAGAAGTTCACTCAACAATGTAATTTATACGAGAGGACGGAAATTTTCCATCGAAGAAACAAAATTAATTCCTTAAAAAAATTTTCTAATTTTCTTTTTCATTTTTTTACATTTTCCATTTTTTTTTATTTATGCAACTAATGCTAATGTTACCGCTTACAATAATCGAAAATTATCCCAATGCAAGAGTGAATTTCATCTCTACGCTCGAGAATACATTTTCAAAGAATATCGATGAAAGTACAAAAAAAAATTTATATTACATTCTTTGAAAAAACAATAAGTTCGAAACGAATCAGTAACTGAGATTAAATTAAAAATTAATATAAAATATATGATAATTATTAATAACATTTATGTTGAAGACGGGTTGGTTAATGGAGTACACATGAGGAATATTAAAATTTATTACTTTTCAAGAAAATACTAAAATTCCGTTTATATTGTGGTTAGATTTTCAATTGGCCAGAGTAGGAGTGAAAGTAAGAACTCGTTATCGTGATTATATGGAAAATGCAAATATTAATAAAAATTTAACACCAATAATAAAAATATCGAATCAAGTAAATATGTCGAGTGAGGAAAAATATCAAATCGCACGTAGTCAATTTCCAGTGGTTCCTGCTGAAGCGATTACGATTTATAAAAGTCAGGGACATACATACGAGAAAGTATGTTTGAATTTTAAAACATCAGAAAAACGAATTTTACAAATGTTGTATGTAGCACTGAGCAGAGTTTCAAAATTGGACGGTTTATATATTTTGGGACAATTTAAATTAACAGTATCGAAGAAAACCAAGATCAATACTGCAAACCCGGATAGTGAGGAGTTGTATCGTTTGCGACAAACTAATTAAGATAATATATTTTGCAACATTAGTATGCTATAACAAGGAACCAAACGAGCAACGAGCATACGATGTTGGTTTAATGCGATGCCACATAGCAAACATTTTGATAAGTAAAAAACTATTGAATTTCCCTGAAAACGTATAATCTTCTTAAAACGTAAACTTTATTTTTTTGTCTTCTTGAAAAATTCAAAACACTACATACGTCATGTGGTTGGGCATGACGGAGGGATTCCCTTTAATTTTTAGCATTTCCTACAAAACGTACACTAAATAAATAATGATAATAATATACAGAAACTAACGAATCGGGAAGTTCTATGTGTAGCTCGTGGAGAGGCACACACAAAATAAAAAACATTAATAGATGCAGGCCCTACTAGTTATTATTGTAATTATTTATTATAGACTAACTGAAGCAAGTTTACATAAGTGTTTCCAATAAAAAAAGAGAAAGATACAAGACTACTCGTCACTAAAAATTATTTTAATTATCGAACTCTGTGCCAAAATCACAAATTTAATCTTTATTACAATTTTGATCCAAAAAAATTTTCAAGTAAGAAAAATGCTGCGCGTAATAACTGATCTTTACTGGCCAATAATTTCGAGCGACGTTGCAGGTTTAACATATTCACCGTGTGCACCGGGAAATAGGAGTAAATACAGGGTCATAAATACTTTAACCGTCCGCCGCGATTACGCTGCGAAGTGGATTCGAATATCTATCGATTAGGATTTATCGTGCACTTTGGAGGTTATTAGACGTAAAAGTGGTATGTTTTATTGGGAAAGTTATTCCCCCACGGATTTATTCCTCGCATTTTGATCGGAGCTGAGGCAGGAGTTGTAAAGTCGATTATATAGGTTGCGATTGAGGTTTACTGTAAAAGTGATGGGTTATTAGTTTCTTGTAATAGCAGAGCAGTTATATCTCAGCGTTTAATCTGTTAATGTCTGAATTGTGGATTTCTGATTAATTCAACGTTACACATTTCGAATAAGACTGTGCTGTTAATAAGAATAAGCCACAAATACTGTTAAAATTATGGGTGGTAAATGATCTTAATATACAGCCTGATTTAGCTGGACAAAAGCCTTGTTCGGAAATAGATATGTGTGTCTAACGCTAACGTTATTATCTCAATTATCTTTGTTGTTTTCAAAGTTACATTAAATGTCTTGAGGACACAGTTGAATGATAATAAAAATACCACATTTTTAAAAACAGACTTCAAAGTATAAAATGATTTTTCCTAGTCCCATACAGATTCCTAACCTCGTACAGATAATCCTGAAAATTTGTGATTGTGAATTTTTTATAATTACGAAAATACTTGTATGATTTAAAACAAAAACGTGGGGCGCATGCAATAGCACTGTCCAACGAATTTAAACATTTTTTTATGTTTTCATATAACTGTTGGGTGGATCTTATAGAGTTTTTTGCGCTGATTCCGAATCTGGCGTTAATCTGTTTCCTACACGTACCGTTTTTGAAAAACACGGCTTTGAAAAAAAACTATTTTTCAACTTTAAACAATTATTGTAATGTTATTGTAAAAGATATTGTATTGTCCTTTACATCAAAAGATTCTCTAGACTTTCCCGAATCCGGTGATGTGCAATAGTAATATATTATTGTTAGAATGGTATTTATACCAATATGAATGATCACCATTGGTGAAGTTCTATGTTTGGACCAAGTTGTCACTATGTGGCGCTGTGTGTTATGTTCTTTTGTCTCTCTTTTTTCTTCTTCTTGCTTACTTACTGTTTTCTATTGTTCTCATTGTTCTCGGCCCTATTTTGTAAAACGTTCACTAATATACATCAATAAATATCTAATATATCTTAAACCATCCTGATAAATTATTTATTAACCGAGTCCAAGTTTATCAATTATGATTGTTTAAACATGTTTAAACTTGAGAAACCACTCTGTCAAGTTGCGAATGTCGACGTTTTTACCGAACTAACGGCGTCCGCCGTATCCCGTAGAACGCTCGCTCTAGTGGTGAGCGTCACTGGTGACAACTCGTGTTGTGCGATATTTTGACTTCTGGTTCGGAGTTATGATTTTTGTCTCGAATGTTCATTTACATGCTGCACTGTGCGTTGCGTTGCACAGTGCGGCATGTAAATGAACATTCGAGACAAAAATCATAACTTCTAAATTAATCAATTTTTGACCTAAGTACCTTAATAATTTTTTAAAGAGAATACAAAAATGCGTCGGTTAGTGCACCAAAAAAAAAAATTAAGGTTCCATTAGTAAAAAAGTTTATTCCAATTTTTTAAAATAAAGAGCTTTTTATGATTAGTTGTTATTGCAATTTGTTGTCAACTGTATACTGTACAACTTTTGTCGCAAATATTTTTTAATTATATGGTTAAATTGCGATTACGAATGCATTTCTCTAACAAAAATTAAATAACATCGAGTCTTGCAATTTATTGCAGAAAAAAATTATATAGCAATATACTATAACATTTTGTTGATACAGAACAGCCAAAATTATAGGATGTTTTGAACCATTTTTTAAAGGAAAAAACGCAATTCCTAAATTGCCAGTTAAAATTATGCATACCTCTGGTCAAATTCTCCATACCTAAGATGTAAGAAACAGTTTAAAACAAAAACGAACCTGAAAGAGCAATTAGGGCACGAGCAATCTAACTTTTTAGTATTTATACTACAATAAACTCTTGGCTGTTACTGATCCCCTATTGAATTTCTTGGATACTACTTTTTACATATACATTCCTTCCTTACTGACTGATGATTTTGTAGCATAATTAGATTAGAATGGAACCATGATTATTTTGGTTTTTGTCCATTGCATGCCGCACTGTGTTTTATACTTTTTAGTCCGTTTTTAAAAACGTGGCATTTTTATAAAATTTATATTTATTTGCATAATTATTTTCTGCTTTTTAGTCTTGTGTATGTGAAATATTTCAATCGATTTTTAACATTTTGACCACGTTATGAAATTATAACAGGGACATGTACTAAATTTCAGACAGTATTGCAACCGCGACATATCGAAAACAAATGCAAGCAGTAACAGTGTAACGGTTCTTTCACGTGGTAAACAAAGCGATGATGTATTACCGATCGTCGCGCGGCGACGTACTATCATATACTGAGCTCCGTCAAGGCGTAGTGGGTCCGTAGAGTGGGGATGAGTTAGAATGCACACGCATAGTAAAGTAGAGAGCGTTGTCGCGCGGAGTGGGGATCGCTGAACGTGATAGCGTTTCGCGGGGGGATGTAATGGTAAAAATATTTAATTGTTATTTCTCTTAACACGTTGAGTGTCACGCGGTTTTATAGCGACTTCCCCGTCAGGCCGCGCGCGCAGGTATCTTTGTATTGTCAGTCACCGATGACTGACGCGGCCTGAACGGAAATATTGGTGTCAGTTACCGGTGACTGATGTTGCACTCAACGTCTTAAACGAATAGACTTTTAAAAAAATTGAATATTGCATTGTCATCCATTTCTGAGCTATGTTTTCAATTTTAAGTCTCTAGCTCATCGGGAAGTTAGTTTAAAATCAATTGCAAGATTTGTAACGAACAAACAGACAGACAAACAAGAAAGCGAACTAATAAAAACGTGGTAAAAAATTAAGTTCGTACAATACCAAAAAAATTTTGTTTCTGTGTAATATTGTTCTGTTATTAACATATTATTAACATGTTATTAACATAAATATTAATATTTACTGTTATTAACAGACTGCGGATTTTATACATCAGTGACAGAAGTCAGCAAATGGAATACAAAACACTAAACATATGAAAAAAATTTGATCATACTATTTCGATTGAACATATTATTTCCAGCTTATTAAAACTACTAAATATGAAAATAAACTTCTACTCAACTCCTACCTGTTATAATTGAAATCAGTAATTTCTATATTCTATAAAGATCCGTAGTCTAGTTATTAAAAATTCTTTTAATTAAATAATTATACAAATAAGATTTTTTATTTATTTGCTTATTTGTGCTGATACATTATCGTATTGTTAGCTGATGTTATTGGAATGACAATATGTTTCAGAAATTAAGGACTCTAGTATGTGTTATTTTATTTGAAATATAAATATTGATTAGTAACTTCTCTTTGTATATTTTGCTTTTATTTACTGTCTGTGAAATAATCGTTTCTTGAATTTGATTCTGAAATCTTTCTGATCCTAAAAACCTTATTCGAACTATTACGAACATTTTCTTTAAAAAATTATCCAAATCGGTCCAGCCGTTCTCATTTTTATTTATATAGAAGATAGAAGATTAATTAGACTTAGTTAATTAGTTGAAACTTGAATTTCTCACATATTGTCGTTCAAATATACTGGAAGACATAGAAAATAAGACAAAAATTTATGGAACAAAGGAAAAGTTTACACGAAAACTGTAATCTTGATGAAGGTATTTTTTAATCCATTAAAATTTAAATATCTTACATATAAAAATATGATACAGTGTGACTTTTCGAACTTATTTTTTTTAATTGCAGTTTTTTGTGAAGTAAATTCTGTATATTTTCTTTTTTATTGAGTCCTAAAAATTTTATCAGTTTTTCTTTCTCAAGGGTCAAGGTCTTCCAAAGAGAACTGCGTTTAGAAAAATCCTTTAAGACGAACCGTCAAATAAATATGAGCAAATCTATATATGAAATTTGATTGTTTTTTAATTATTTGGAACAATCCTGAGGGTGCCGTAAAAGAAATTCAAAAGTCGAAAAGAGAAAGCTACCGTAGTACACACAAATCGGAGGTGGGCATTATTTGGTGTGTTACGTCCCAGATATGATTTCTGGTTATGAAGTATTAATCAAAAGTTTAAATCTGGGATAAAGCGCAGTTTCGAACCTACCTGCATTCACCGGCTTCGGTTCGGGTAATTGAGGATTCTTTTATGAATAATATTGATTCTAATTATTGATTTAAACGTGAAATTCGAAGTTGTGGTAGTGAAAATGAGTCGACTATTTATTTAATAAACAAAGAAAACAATCTTATATTTTATCTAAAAAAATTCGGGATACATTGTGTTATTAGGGTTATTATAATAAAATGTTAGTATTTACCATGTAGTTGTTGTTACCGCAAGTTTAATCCTTAAATCCAGGTAATTTGGTGTTCTTAAACTGAACAAACTGAACAAAAAACAGAACTAAAACTGAATAAAAAACCAAACTGATACTGAAGAGAGATAAACTGAACTTTTGGTATTATAAATTAGACTTTGGAATTAGACTGACTGCTCCTGACAAAAGTTGTCGTCTGCATTTTACGGAATCTACGCTTGTCTAGTCGTATTCGGATTGTTTTCAGTAAATTCTGCTTAATTCTATCGTTCGCAATGTGATATAACGTATGATACATTTTTAGTATTACGATTAATATTAGTGTTAAAAATCTATTACCTTGCGCAACACTATGAGGGATTTATAATAATTGTTATTTAAAAATATTGCATGCATAGATTATTTTTATTGATTAGTACTTTCGAAAATGGTTGGACCACCGGATGTGACAGGTGAAACAAATATTTCAAATACTACTTAACGTTTTAAACTTTATTTTACTTAAAGAAAATACTATTTTAAATAATATATACATTTTTGAAAATAAAATATCTCTATTTTAATGATGGGAACCACAAAATAAAATATTTCTATTTTAATAATCTGAAACACAAAATAGAATATTGTATTTTTTGCGTCGTTATACCTAATACTTTCAGAAATCGTATTACTTATAGGTAATTTAATATTTCTTATTGTAGCAATAATTTAAAGCAGAAATGGTACTTCATATAAAAAACTATATCATTTACCACATTTTCGTTTTATTGTTTGTTTAACTGCTGCTATTCGCATATAACAAGGTGCAGCGTTCGAAATTTGTATCTATTTGCGTGCTCCTTCAAGGACAGAGAATCAGTTCAGCAAAACTAAAAAGTCTGTCAACTGGGGCAGCGGACGGAATAGCTGTGTTGTATTTTAAAAATAATGTTTTCATGTCTTTGTACTTTGCAATACTTTCAATTCGTGTATCACTATCGCTCAAATATTGAAATAATTTTAATAATGTAATGTTTGTATGACTGGTATCATTTGTTTGTTTTTCCATAGAGGAAAAAAAGTCATTTACTTGTTTGTTTTGTGAAATTAATTGAGGTCGTGACTCTGAATCTAGATTTGCTATTTGTTTCAAACCATTGAATACGGTTTTTATTCATATTTCTACCATTAATATTTCTACTCATAAATCTATTGAATGTGAACCATTATTTTCAGCAATAATGTTTAAAATTAAAATTGAAAATAAAGACAAAATCCAAATATTTTCAGTGTTCTTAAAATACAATACTATTCTCAAATATTATTTTCAAAAATTACTGCCTCAAATAAATTATTTTAATTTTAAACAATTACTGCATCAAATAAAATATTTTATTTTCAAAAATTACTGCTTCAATCAAATAAAATATTTTATTTTCAAAATTTGACACATACTTTATAATAAATAGGATTATTTATTATTTACTAATATTTAAAATACTATTTTCCCTTTACTTTGACACAAATCTAGGGTCAACATTACTTGGTTACTTGGCGGTACCGGTTACTTCTGCAGTCTAAATATAGAAGTTAGCTTACCAATTGGAAACGAATTCTAAGGGTAAACAGAAATTACTTTGTGGCTGATTGTATCCTAACCCCTGGGAATGCCGATAACAGCGATCAATACAACCACATTTCCATCTCCAACTAATATTCACCTTTCTGTAGCCGCTATAACAGAAGAAAGTGGAGGAATGAAATTGCCACGCTTATAATTTCGATTGAAACTGAACGTGGGTATGCAATTTTAATACAAACAACTAGATTGTGATTTTTTCGCGTAATGATTTAAATAGAGGAGAATTTATATATTGAGATTTTCAATTTTTACAATTTTTCAACAATTTTGAATTTTATATACTCAATATTGCTATAAATATAATTAAGAAAAGAATTTTTGAAATTTACCATCCTTGGTTAAAAGAAAAAGAAAAAGAGAAAAGAATTGCTGAGACTGGTGCGATAAATCCAAGAAATATTGTTGTCTTATCTTACGTTGAAGACATTTCAAATGATATAGAAAGAATATTTAGAAAAGTAAGAATACATACACTCTATAAAATACCTCACTATTTAAAAGACCTTTTTCCTAATATTAAAGACAAAGTTCCATTATTAAAATGCTGTAACGTTGTTTATTCAATACCATGCAAAGGATGTAACCAATCTTATATTGGACAAACAGGCAGGCATATTGAAAATGGAATTAGAGAACACAAACACAACATCTTTTTACCTGAAACACAACACACAGCTCTGACAAAACATTCAGTTGAATTTGATCATGCTTTTGATTTTGAGAACATAAAAATTATAGACAATGAATCTAACTTATATCGTAGGGTTCAATTGGAAACGATTCACATGATTAAACATAGAAGTGTAAATCTTAGGTATGAAACACCTTCGATACATGAATACTACGCGGCATTACTGAACCAGTAATGTTTTTATGATGAATCACTTTCCAAATATTAAAAATTTTATGTTTCTCTATAAAGCATTCTCTGAATGTAGATTAAATCATTACCAATTAATTATATTGGTATATTAACTAATGCAGTCTGTCCATACAAGGTAAAAAGTTTTATATTTGGCGCCATTATCAATTGGCCAATTACGAAGATTCTTTGTGTTCTTTGATTCATTTCATTTAAAACCATTTCATGGGTTGCTTAGTCCATTTGTCACCAGCATGGAATCAATACGTGTTCACTTAACCTCAAATAATTTCAAGTAGTTTTTCATATAAGCATGTAAGTCTTACAAATTTTCAAAAGAAATCTCACTGAGGAAAATATACTTTTATTAACAATACAAAATTTAATTAATAATTTCTTACAGACGCAATACGGAAATTTATATATTCTTGAAAATGGTCTGGATTTGAGACCGAAACGTTGAAAAATAGATTTCATGTAATATTTTGCAAATTTTCTATATTTCTTCAATTGATCGAACCAGTGCGCCAATATCATATTTTGTAGTTTAAATTGCTATAAATGTATTAAAAAATCCGCAGTCTGCAAATAACATTAATTCTTTAAAGGTAACACGTAAAAATCGATGTACGTAACATGTAAACACAACATGTTGAAGAAAGATTTTATGATAATAAACTATGCGAAGCCAAATATGTTGATAAGTAAAGGAAGAGCTTTGTACAAATCTTCGATTTACGACTTTAGAACTGTTGATTTAAGAGATTTAAAAGGGGAGAAAAATGTGTTGAAATCAATAGTGAAACTTTTTCCAGTTTTATTGTCATTTCAAATCGAAGCTTACTGACAAAATGCACCTCGTAAATTTTCACAATCGATATTCGTGAATTAATAAAAATTTGCATGCTGTTAATTAATCTTGTCACCAATACAATATACTACGTTTTTGTATAACGTGTGAGTTAATACAACCCGTGGCAAAAAGTTACCGATCGGAGATATTCATATGGATTATAAATCACAATATTTGTTTATAGTTGAAAAATATGTTTATATTTTTTTCAAGATCATGTTTCTCAAAAACTGTACGTCTAGGAGAAAAATTAAGAGCAGATTCGGAATCAGCGAAAAAAATCTTTATAAGAATTACCCAACAATAATTGTTGAACTTTGGTGTTGGACAGTGTACATCGAATCTCTTTTCTAGCAATTCTATTAATCGGAAACTTTTTTTCGTGTTACATCTCGTTTATTTTCTTTTTACTTTGTTCTAATAAATACATACTTGTGTTATTTTGTTGTTTTTCAAAATTAACACTTCTGAAACAGGAATGTTTTCTGTAAAATCCATATCAATGCCTCCGATCGGAAACTTTTTGCCACGGGTTGTATTTTTGACTACCTATTTTCAAACCGTTTCTTCCATTTAATTTTACAGTACGAACTACTACACTAAATACGGCACATTAACCCTTCTATACTTTCACAAAACATATCGTTAGTAATACTTATTATATAGGGTGTTTCACCTAAATTGAAATTTAACATGCTACACAATCATTGAATTCGTTTTTTCATGAGCTGTGAGACTATTGCAATGAAAATATGTAGTCTCTTTAAAAAAAAACTTCGATGACTTTGAAATCGCGAAAAAATTTGAACCTGAGATCATTTTTTTGCCTATCACCGCATTTTTTCCTACGAACCGAATAGTCTCTTCCTCTGACCATTTAAGATGACAAAATATTTAAGATGGTCAAGTTAAATGAGATACCCTGTATATACATACGTAAATTATTCTAATATAATGTGAAATATAATATAAACATAATCATATGTTCATAATTCTTTATATATAATACATAATATGAAATAATTAATATAATATAATAGAAACATAATAAATAAAATAAAATATAATATAAACATAATTACTCATACAGGAAGATCACATCTTGCTTGTACTTATTACCGACTAGCAATCACCGCGATATTGTCCACGTGCAGTAACAAATAAGTATTATATAAGTATAGTCAAAAGTTATAAGCAGAAATGTGCCCAAAAATGACGAAAAAATGGTCTTGTCTCACTAATGACGTCACAACTTTTGAGAGAATGCACATTTTCGAATGCGAATTTCTTCTAGACCTTCTCGAAGGTCTCCTCTCGAAGAAACGCTGCATCTAAAAGCTCAAACCCCAGCTTTCTACGTTCAACCGTTCTCAGTTGGTGCCGTCACAAACAGACAGACACAATTTGTTTACATACTAGATGACCCGACAGACGTTGTCCTGTCCTTTCAATAAATTTGCTTGTGATCGGTTTCTGAATTTGTAATAACCTATTGAAAATGTGTAAACGGAGTAAAAATGAGAAAAAAACGAAGTTTTGAGGGATCATTCTAATACACATTCAAAACAAAAAAATAATTACGCATATCCATCGTTCGAATCGTGAATTACCTTGAGTTCATATAAAAATACCATAGAAAACAGCACTTTCACTTTTTTCTCTAATTTTCTATTTGTCCGTCAACTTTTCCAATTTTTTCCCCAAAAAACCTAATTCGAACTATTACGAATATTTTTTCAAACAAATTAGCCAAATCAGTCCAGGCGTTCTCAAATGATGCGTTTACCAACGAACAGCATTTCATTTTTATTTATATCTCTATCTATATACATAAAAATTAATGTTAATATATGTAAGCTTTGTGTACAGCTCGGTGAGTCATATATGCTCGAGAGAGGGCAGGACTAGACAGCTTACAAGGAGAGTGCAAGGACATTGTGGCACCGATTTAGTTGAGACTCTATATACTTATAGATCTCGATCTCCCATTTCTGAATATATACCATTATAGACGCTAACACTCAATAGTTTTTGAGATATTCATAAACAAAGTTCTTACATTACTGCTTAAATCTGCTATTCTAGAGGAGGTATACAACGAATATTTATTTTAGAGATATATAACGAATTAATTTCGGCTAATTTATTTATAATTTATTAATATGTTTGTTCTTTGACTTATATATAAATACATGTGCAATATCGTACGAACAAGTTAATGTTACGCAGCGAATTTATTTATAATTTATTAATCCTTTTGTTCTTCAACTTGTAATAAATGTGCAATCTTATATAGACAAGTCAATGTTACACAGCGAATAAATAATATAAATAAATATGAAAAAAAATTTTCACCAAACGAGAATCGAACCCTAGCCCATCGGGTGGTAGTCTCGTTGTATACCACTTAAGAACTTTGTTTATGAATATCTCAAAAACTATTGAGTGTTAGCGTCTATAATAGTATATATTCATAAATGGGAGATCGAGATCTATAAGTATACAGAGTCTCAACTAAATCGGTGTGACAACGTCATTGCACTCTCCTTGTTAGAAAAGTAAACAGATAGATATACAGAGTGATAGTTAAAAACACAATTAATTGATAATTGACATTGATAATTCGTGAGTAAACGAACAAATTAGTAAAAGAAACCTTTAATTATAACAATCTGCGAGCACAAGTTCTATACAAACCTTGTACTGAGACAATATAGAGAAGCGCAAACATTAATTGTTGATTCTCTATATTTTTAGGTTAGTACAACACGTGGGAAGCATATAATAATTATTTATTATGTAATTAATATAATAAAACTTTATATTTTTAGACAAATCAACCTTGTATTTTTTTGCTTAAGAAAGGAACCATATTATATATATACATTTTTTATACATTTATACATTTTATATATATACATTTTTCTAATTAAATTTCTAATTAATTTTTTTCTAATTATACTTTCTCTATTTAAATTTAAATATTCTTAATATATCTAGCATCCTCCCATTTCCCCCATTTCCTCGCATTTCTTAATATTCTAGCATCGCCCTGTATATATGATTAATAGACTTCGAAACTGTTTGACCGATGAACATGAAACTTGGCACATATATGTATTTTTTCATGGAGAAGGTTTATACGCTATTCAGTTTGTTGTAACTCGCCGTTGTAGATGGCGCTGCTTTACATCAACTTTTATACCGTTGAACCTATCGTTATGAAAATTTGTATACATAGGTATTTGAGCTCGAGGAATATTTTCACGCTATCCACTTTGTTGTAACTCGCCATCTTATTCACGACAAAGCAGAATAATTTATGATTTTTAATGTCCTTCAATAATGAATACTGTTATGAACTGTTTCTGCTGCGCTGGCTTATGTGCGAGGGCAAGTCCAAATTATCTTATTTTTTCGCCCTCTTTGGCCACGTTTCTGATTATAAATTTTGAACAAATGAACTTTTTCGAATGCGCTTTGCACCAAAACCTTCCCGAAGAAACACCGCGTCTCACAAACAGACCAAATAGGACTTTACCGGCCTCTTTTGGGCCGTTTCTGCTTATAACTTTTGACTGGTAGCACTTATGTTGGATTTGAGAGAGGGATGCAGAGAGACAGAGAGAGTGAGAGAGAGAGAGAGAGAGAGAGAGAGAGAGAGAGAGAGAGAGCGCGAACTAGACAGCAGTGCGAAAAGCGAAATGGAATTGAACGAAATAGATTATCGCAAACATGTTCAGCATGTACATGGTTTTAAAAATACTGTGCCATAGCAACACGTGACGGGGGAAAGCTAGTATAATATAAAAATAGATGTTTGCACACATGCATATGATTAATAAACTTCGAAGCTGTTTGACCGATTAACATGAAAGGCATATATATGTATTTTTCATGGAGAAGGTTTTTAAGCTATTCAGTTTGTTTTAACTCGTCGCTGTTGATGGCGCTGCAATACATCAAATTCTATACCGTTGAACCTATTGCTATGAAAATGTTTTTTCATACATAACTACATTTTTTAATTGTAAAATACTCATCTCGTTGCTCCGAGCAACCGAAAATTAAAGTCATTTCTAGGTCATGTCAAGGTTTATACATATCTGAATGTAGTTTTCGATCAGCTACACGATGCAATTAAAAAAGATGTAATTATACATCAAAAAACACCGATGACCTTGCTAACTTCGAAAAATATGAACTTCGGAAAAGATATTGTTTGCAATGTAACGGTTCCTTCAAAAGTTATGACGTCATTAGTGATCCAAGACAATTTTTTCGCCTTCTTTTGGACACGTTTCTTTTTACAACTTTTGACTGATACCACCTATATTCCATTTCAGGTGCTCATTAGATTCGAATCGCCGAGTACTTTCAACTGGCCTGTGAGCTAATCCCGTAAATTGCACAGTTTATGAGTTATAATACAAACAGCGTGCGTTTTTATCAAACTATTTGGTTTACCGACTTCTTAAACAGCTATAGCTTTTCAAAATTTAATTACATTAATAATCGATCAGGATTTGTTATTACACGTAGACAAAATCGCGGGTACAGCTAGTAGAAGATACGAGATAGAAGATAAATAGAGATTACAGTAGGATTATCTCAACTGAATTTGTTTAGTAGAACTGAACAGTACGACATTTTTAAACATGCCTTGAAAATGCTACCCGTCCCAAGTGAAATGTCATTTGGTTTATATGGAAATGCACAAAATAACGGATTTCACAGCAGGAAAGCTCATCGGGCGGCTTATGTGCTCATTTTCGCCCGAATGCAAGCACCGAAGGAAAGCATTTGCTAAAAATAAATTAAAGGTTTATAAACACATATACTGTCAAAGCTATAATTATCAGTAAATTGCATAGGAATTCCATTTCGCGACGAAAAATAAAGTCAGAAAAAGTTAAAAAGTACAATTGGAAAAGTATAGTGTTTCTATTGAAGCCCCAATTTTTCGCGCATGCGCGGCAATTTCAGCCCCAGTAACGTAACCTTTCCGATAAAATCATATAGCTTGAGCACCTCGCAGACTTTTAAAAAATTGTTATGAAAAGACATATGAAAAGAATATGAAAAGACAAGAGGTTAAGCTACCCTTAAAACGTTAGCAATTAAGTTTCAATACGTAACACTCGTCCCGCAAAAAATACCGGTACACTCCCGCCAATATGAATGCCTCGAAGGATTGGGGCTTCAATCGGAACACTGAACAGTCGGAGTTTTCGGGCCAGCTACCCCGTTATTAGAGAAGTATTCTCAAATACGAGCGAACCTGACCGCAAACCGAGACTTTCCTTTCGCATGTGGTGATAACCCTTGCGAGTCTTTCCACGTTTTCATGCGGTGATAACCCTTCTGAGATTCCTTGTACTCCACTCCCCGAAACACCGTCGCTGCAATTAACCGTACCGCGACCCTTCACCGTTGCGTTTAGTTTTAGGTACTTACACATGTATTTAACTAGATTAGGTTGAATTACCAAATGTGATTATCGAGTCCGAATATCGATGTAAACCGTTCCGCGACCAGTGCCGTAACCTTTATATAAAATTCGTCACCGTAATATGTCGCGCTAACGATTGATAACACGACCACTGCACGTTATATTGAAATATAGTTTTACAGTCGCTATATTGAAATATACAGATATTTATTCCTACAACCGTGTTAGCTCATTCGTGGCCAGCGAACCCTCGACAGCCGACTGAGTCGGCCATCTCTCACATTCCCAGATATCACCGATGTCACAAATGACACCTGAACAGTGTTTCTAAACGGGAGAACAGCGAAAGAGATCACGTGTAGGCTGGACATACACCCTACGGATAGATGATTTGATCCGGGAAGCCCACCGGCAAGGTTTAAGTACAGAAGGTGTAGTAAATGAACTACGGGCCCGATTGACCGCACATTTACGCACCATACCGAAGAAATACCCACCGGGGGAGTTCAAGAACCCCAGAAAACAGAGATTCTGAAACCAATAAGCCATTGGGGAGCCCACTTCAACGGGAAAAACGCCAATGACTTTCTTCACCGACTGGACGACCTCCATGAAAGCTACGGGGTCACTCCCGAGCTAACTCTTCGCTGCCTAACAGAAATCCTGCGAGGGAAGGCCCTACAGTGTTACCGCAACGAGAAACACGGCTGGACAAAATGGGAGGATTTCATTATAGCGTTCCACCGCACGTTTATCTTTCGAGACCGATTGTTCTATGTGGAAGATGAGATCCGGAACAGACTACAGAAAAGCGGAGCACCAGCGTGAGAGTACATAGTGGACATGAGGACACTCATGCGGCGACACGGTGGATTCTCAATTCGCCAGAATCTATATAAATCTTCATACGGAGTACCGAAAATTCCTACGACGGGATGAGTTGACTACCATTCCGAATCTCCTAGAAAAAGCAGAGGAATACGAACAAATACTAGTCGAAGAACGCCGACTCACCACCCTCACGGCTGCGACAGTAGGACAGTAGAAGAAATTCCTCAATTGTTTTGCTCCTATTGCGGTACCACCAGGAGGACAGCAGTCCGTTGTCCATGCAATGACACAACCTCGGGAAACAGGAACCAAGTCGGCAAATGAGGCACCGTCAGATTGAACCATAGATTAACGGCCTCAGCAGACATAAGACCCGACAATAGGATCTTCGTACAAATCACGGTCGTAGGCCGTGAATTCGAGACACTAGTCGACACCGTAGCCACACGCTCCTACCTCCGTGAAGACGTGGCCGAATGGTGTCGAGGATAAGGGGTGAAAACAATTCCCTCAGAAATGACTGTACAGATTGTAGACGGCTCCGCCGTCGAACGAGACGGCGAAGTAAAGGTAATTTTTGACCTCTGCGGAAGTACGGTAGCAGCCATATGCCCGGTATTGCCAACACTATCGCAACCGATACTGATCGGTGTTGACATACTTATGGCAATAAGAGCATTCCTTAAACAATTATAATCACTACTGGCTGAGGAAATCCCAAAATTTACACCTCACCACACACCGGATCCGTCTATTAAACACAGTACCAATAAAATAGAGGTACACTCCCCGGAATCCTGCAACCCAAGAGGACATAAACGAAAAAGTCGACCGAATGCTCCTAGAAGGGATCGTCGAGTCGTCCGTAAGCCCATGGAGCTCTTCAGTAGTGATCATAAGAAAGGCAAATGGGAAACCGAGGTTCTGCATAGACTTCCGACGCGTCAATAGCGTTACGGAAAAAGATGCTTACGCACTGCCACAGGTTCAGGCCACGTTAGAAAAATTACGAGGGGCCCGTTATATGTCCACAATCGACCTAGCGAACGAATACTGGCAAACACCGCTACACCCCGACATCCGACCAATAACGGCATTTACAATACCCGTCCGGGGGTTATATCAATTCAAGGTAATGCCGTTCGGGCAATACTCCGCGCCCGCGAAGTTCCAATGCCTCCTCGACACAATTATCGGATCACAAATGGAGCCGAAGGCTTTCGCTTACCTATACGACATTATAGTCCTAGGCAAAACCTTCAGCGAACATCTACCGAATTTGCGAGAGGTGCTACACCGACTCCAGCAGGCCAGACTAAAAATTAATCAGAAAAAATGCTATTTCGGGTGCACCGAACTCCGCTATCTAGGACACCTGGTTAACAGCCGAGGAGTCCACACCGATCTTGAAAATGTACAGGCCATACGGAATATAACGGCACTTATTTGCAGTGATGCCAGAATCGTGGATCGTGGGTTTTTCTCCTCCACTGCTTCAGCTGGTTCTGCCTGGGGGGGGGGGGGGGGGGCCGAGCTTACTTCTACTGCGCACGCGAATGTACCTCTACTCACCGTAAGACTCACGCGGTTCGGCACGCTGTTTAGGTCTGTACAAACCCTAAGCCGTTTCGCGACCCGCGCCGCGAACGTTATGTATAAATTTTATATTGGCCGTTATATAAAATCCAACACCGTACGCCATGTCGCGCTAACGATGGATCATACAACACTGTACACTAACTATTTTACGCACACCTCTTGAAGTACGGTCGCTATATTGAAATATACAGATATTTATTCCTAGAATCGTGTTAGCTCCTTCGCGGCCAACGAGCTCTCGACAGCCGACTGAGTCGGCCATCTCTCCCAATCCCGGATATCACAGATGTCACGAACTAATTATTGCTAATTGTAAGTTTATTTATTATAATGTTGTTCCGAAAGATAAAAAGTTACATGAGCTTGTTTAAAGCAGAATGGAAAATAGGGAGAATAATGGGGGCCGAGAAAATGACGAAGTGTTATTATTAAATATGTTTTTATATCTACTATATAATATGAATTTGTTAAAATTTTAGATAATATTATCGAGATTTCCCGTTTACAGTTACGAAACAATTAAGAATTATGACTGACACTGGCATGCTAGTAATATATTGTATTAATTATTATCCACTAACACGTATAATAGCATTAATAAACTAAAGCAAAATGGGTTTTAAAACCCGTATGATTTTGATACTGGTGTTACGCTAAATGGTGAACTATGACAATTACGGAAAATGGTGAAAAATTAAGAATAGTGGGAGTGGGTGTATGTTCGGTTGTGCAGGTAGCTATGGTTCTACAGTTTAGTACCTTGACAGTATAGAAGGTTCAAAACATGTTCCAATATCATCTGTGCTTCTTTCGGACGGCTAAAAATCTCTTAACCCCTTGAACGAAAATTTATTTTCAGTCAGCACTGCTCTGGCAGACGATTTAATTTTCTTAGTTTAAGAGGAGGGATTGATATAGAAACTTACGGTTTTGTTGCTCAAATAATTTGTTATTATTAAAAATAATATTTGTTTCACACATTTATATGAATGTTTATTGTTATATATATATAAGAATATAATTAGTGTCGGTTAATTCTTCATTAATGTTTAACAAAAATATTACAGTTCTACATAGTATTTAAACGAAAGTAAGTACGTGATTTTACTTTACGCGATAAGGGCTGCATAGATTTATACAAATTACATTCTAACGGTAACTAGAAGCATGCACATAAGTATATCAAAGCAATTGACTCGATATGATTTACAGATACTGCTCTCATAAAAAGCATCAAACCTCAATAATTTCTGGCGAGTCCAGCTCGTCATTGTCAGTTTGTTCAGGAAAGTTAATTAGGAGATACATCTGGAAGGTCTTTGGCTTAATGTTTCATGACGGCCACGGTAGATACATCGTCGGTTGATAGTTTACCTGAATTCGGAATCGCGCTTGTTCCTTTGCACGGAGGGTTCTATGACAGAACGTACGTAAGGAGCATAAGTGAACCAATAAACCACAAGTTTTGTGTAAATCCTTATTTATTGCTAGAAATATAGAAGAATAATAAAAAATCAATGTTATAATTATTTTTATCACAGTTAGAAGTAACTTAATTGAAGCTTATTACTTTATAACTTATTGAGCTTTGAATGAGAGGTCTGCCACCAACTTTACAATAGTAGAGCAGTGGCGTCAAATTAAGACTTGTGTTCCCATTTTACCTCTCCCCCCTCTACAACGATTTTACCCATTTTTTCTCAGTTCGTTCCCGCTCTCCTTATCTGGCGACACTGAGTATAAGAATTATTTTACAAGATTAGTTTAAGCTTATACGAATTAGTTTCTTTCTTTTGTTCTATAGTACATTGAAAAAAATCGTACATTCATTTTTAAGGGGTCGTTGTAAAGAAGATACAAAAAATTATTAAATTGTTTTTACACAGATTTTAAACTACAGCTTTTTTTATGAAAAATGATTTCTCAGTTTCCCACTCGCTGCATTATAGGAAAATGTCTTGGAGAAAAATGAATACGGCTTTGTGAAGGTAGAAGCTACAAGCTCTAAAATGAGTGCAGGCTTATGGCTGCACTATTTCTTTTTTTACGAAATTGTCACAAATTTAGTATCAACAATTTTTCAAGGTACGGAAATTAAGAGTTCGTATAAGTTTTGGATCTGCCGTATATACGAGATAACCTGACAGATCAGAGTAAATAGGTTTAAAGCGTCGTTATTTAGTCAAAGGAACTCTGGAGCTAGACGCAATTCCGATATTTCTCGTTAAGCATAGCTTAAATTTGCATCGTTTAAAATGTGAACCGCGCGTTAACCGATATAGATAAAGTCGTTAGTTCAGACAGTATAGGGTGTCCCAAAAATGTTGTACTTCTTTAAGATGATTTAGGATGATGCATTTGGTCTTTTTAAAAAATTTTCTGGCTGCTCTTTTCCTTGCGTAACCAGAAATTTTTTCCTTTCTTCTATGTTGTCCAGTAGATTTGTATGAGAAGATGCGAGACGAGACAAGTTTAGATCCTGGAGGATAAATGGTTCAAAAGTTGCAAGTGTTTAACGTTGTGCGATGTACAGTGTTTTTGACAGGTAGTGCCGCCATATTGTGTGTAATGACATGAGTAGTGAGCGGAACCTCTAGGTGGCAGCACAAGCAAGCGGTAATGCCGATATAATTAATTAGATGGTTGGTGACAGTGCTAACCTATCAAAAACACTTGAAATTGCTCAATTTATAATTTTTGAACCATTAATCCTCCAGGATTGAAACTTGGATTTCTTACATCTTCTCGTCCAAATCTACCAGATAACATAGCGAAAAGTTCCTGGTTACGCAAGGAAAAATTTACACAATTCTTCCTATGTGAAAAATTTCTTCGCCGTTTCGTTAAGGAATTATTAATGAAAATCATAGACCAATTCCGTCATGGCTACAGCAGACAAATTCTGGATAGGAGACAGGTCGGTAAGCGTGACGTTGGCATTAGCCGTGCCACCGACGAGATACTGTTAAAGACTGCCAGCCTTACGGGACTACGTGTCCCACGAAAATTTCGGTGTTTCTTACGCCCTCTAGGATATATTCTAGCTTCAGCCAAAAAACCAGAAATGCCTCCGCCGGCATTTCGTCGGTGCAAAAGACCACTGAGGAGATTATTATTAAATGTTACATTCTCCGCCATATTTCAGACGATGTTTTGTCACTATTTTGATACTATTCTCGTCGGTGGAGCAACTTTTAGGGATGTGGTATTTCAGATCACTGTAATTTTCACCGTTACCACCCCACCCATTGCGCCCATTTTTTGGTCCCGCGAGATAGCACGGGGACTAGCAGTCTTTAACAGTATCTCGTCGGTGGCCGTGCCGAAATTTGCCAGAACACCTAGACGCGTGTTGCCACAGTCGGTCAATTGACAGTTGGCGCGCCGGTCCGACTCATAGTGGTCGGAAAAAGGAAAAAACCCAAAATTATGAAAGTCGTTATTTCAAATATCGACCATTATTTGCTGATAGGCCATGAACCAATGTATCTTGCTATGAAAATGGATTTATGTTTTTCTCTTTAATAACGGAGAAAAATAGATCTAAAGTAGACCTCTCAGGTCTACTAACCACACGTTTGACGTTATTTTTACATTGTTGGAGACATTTATAACGATATATGCAATATATTATAAATGTATATAGTCTCATCTTATGCCCAATGCAAATAATTTTCGAAAACTCACAACCAAAATAACAGTATAAAGCCCGAAAGTGGATACATATAATTTAATATTGCAGCTACTTTCTTTAGCTCTACAAAAGAAGCTACACGTTCCTACATTCTATGAGTAGTATCTTTTGAAAGAAGACACCAACACACAATAGTCCTGCAAAAATCAGTTGCACGTTTTTTTCAGCAACGAAGCAGGATCCCGGAATAAGTGCGCGGTACTTCGCTCTGCACGGAAATAATAATAAATAATAATAATGAAATAATAATAAAATAATAAAATAAAAATAATTATTATAATAATAAAAATAAAAAAATAAAATAATTAAAATAATAATAATGAAATAATGCTGAAATAATACTTCGTAATGTACTAAACAATATTTTGTATAAACAATTATGTTAAGTTCATTGTTTAAAATTTCGTTTAATAATATGAGAAGTGTGAAGATTAAAAAATGATATAAAAAAAGAATTATTAAAAAATATTGAGAAATACCGAAGTTATGGGTTTTTTCCATTATTTTTACAGGTTCCGACCACTGTGCGACTGTGCGCCAACGAGATACGGGGCGCTTTTCACGCCCATGCGCGTGTTTTGGCAGGACTGCATCTGCGTCCGAAATTTGTGGGGAACTATTGGAGGGAAAATAGTGGGGGATTATTATTAGCGGGAATGTCTAGCGGAGTCCATTACGACCGTTCCGACACGAGGCGTGAAAAAAGTGCGAGCTGCGAGACAGATTTTCAAAATTAAAACATAATAAATTTTGTAAAATTAGCGGGGCGGCCAAGATACCCAATCTTCGGTTAGCAAAGAACATGTGTGGATGCGGGCTATCGCCACTCTCTTAGTATGCGGAGAGCGGGTCGGGAGGTGGCATAGCGTCACAGTGCGGCAAAGAGGACCCAGAGAATTCTGGAGTCCTCGGGTGTGGAGGGTTTTACGGACTTGTTCCGGTTTTCCTCCACATCCAAAAAAAAAAAGAAAAAAAAGGTACCCGATCTTCGTAAGTAACTGAGGCTAGAATCATCACCCATGTGTGTGGAAAGCGCTATATACCCGATATACCCGAGTCGACAACAATAGTCGCGGCCCTGAGGCGTGGCACAGCATTGACAGGCAGTGGAGTGAGGAGACCTAGACAACCATCGGGATCTCGATTCCGGATAGTACAGTAAACCCTAGCAAGTTGTCCCAGGTTGGACGACTTGATTCTTCTCCATGCCTACTCACTCCACTACCCGTCACCGCTGTACCGCGCCGCAGGGCGGCGGCTATTGTTCTCGGCCCGGGTATATCGGTGTGAACACTACTACATTAACACAACGAATCGAATGCTCAAACATCTGAATGTTCATTACTTTTTAATGAGATTTTACTGACTTATTTACAACAAGACCAAACACGATATAATTTCAATTTTATTTAGTACGATATAATTTCAATTTTATTCTTGTACGAAGAGATCAAATTCATGTCAAATGTACTGTTATACGGCATATTGTATGTGCAGGTCACGCTGTGCTTCTACGGGCTGCAACTCTGTTGATTTGCAAAATTCAAGTTTAATTCTTAGAGAACATATTTTCGAAATGTTTAGTTGTTTATTTAAAGATATGCTATAGCATATGTTGAAGGTATCATAAATTATAAAGTATGATTCACATGTAGAGTAAATATGGGCCAAATTATATTGTGTTTGGTCTTGTTTTAATCAGAATAATGCCAGAAACAAGCCAATAAAATTCTCATAAAAAAATAATGCAAAATAAACCACTTAGAATTGGCATTACATTGTGAGAACACGTGGGCCTTTAAACTGTGTCGGCGACGGTGACACTCTGCGGCCCCGCTGTAGACCCAGCCGTAAATCAAAATTACAAATTATCACCGCGATTCTTATCCGCTCCAGGAACAGTCCCTTGGATAAGAATTAAGGGATTACTGTATTTGGATCTTTACTGTACAACACATTTAGGACACTCTATGTAAAAGGTTCTGACAGGAGCACCCTAACCACAGGGCTAAATGGACTAAACTCCGGGGTGCAAAACTCATGGGAGCGACAAATTTTCTTGACATTATATGTCTTTGTTGTTATTAGTTGTTTTTACTCAAAATATTTCACTACAAAAATAACCTGTTCCAAATGAAATAGAAAATATTACATGTATTCATATCATCATTTTGGAACGAATACGCTAAAGAAAAAAAAACCGTACCACGAAAATACGTTGGAAGAAGTTCGATGTCAATAACAAATTCCGCGTAAATACGTATTATGCTATTATTGTTAAACTTCCAGCAGAATTACAAAAGAGAAAGTGTGCCTGTGATGACATTTACTCAAAATTTGGGTTTCTGGTGAATTTAAAAAATTTAAATTAAGACACAATTAAAAAGAATGATGCAAAATTGTGCGAAACGTATATGGACGACATGGAAAATAATTTCATTGAAGAATGCCTACATTTTAAACACGTATATTTATTGGAAAATAAAGAAAATATATTTACTGCTGAACTTAGTTTAAGGACAATAATTGACCCAAACAGTTTTTTAACTGTTGTCACTACAAATTGCAGCGGCGGCAGATCTTTATCAGCACTGAAAAGGAAAAAAATTATTTACGGTTTTCTTTGGGACAGAGCAAATTAAATGATTCGAGTATTTCATCCATAGAAAGTGACATATTTAATAACTTAAATATGCGTGACATTATTAATCAAATTGCAAAAGAAAAAGGTAGAAAAATAAATATATAAGTTACTTTTGTTTGTCGTTTACTGTAAAGTTTTGTTTGTTCGCATAGGGTTGCTCTTAATTATGTATGAATTTTATGTTTTTGTTTAGTGTAATGGTAATAAACTGATTTTTTCTACTTTTGACATGTTTGTATAACTTGGCCGGTCATCCCGCTCCCGTAAGCCATCCCGAGTATTTTTTCTTATGAAGAGGGGCTCATTAGTTTTAGTAGCCCACGGGCGCCGAATATCTTAAGACGGCCCTGGGTTCTGACGCAATTACATTTTATAAGATTTGCGATATACGTGTGTGCGCAGTACAAGGTAAAGCTCATTTACGTAAACAGAGGAAAGCGTTCCAACTTTCGAACAGCAACGTTGCAGGTAAAGTTTTCTCAGTCATTTATCCGAAGGCATAATGAGTGGAGAGTAATGAGGTACCGTTGCGTTATCTTCACTGAAGTGACAAATTACGTAAACTGAAGTGGCTGGACACTTCATTCAATTTAGTTTATCAGGAAGAACATTCACTCAATGCCGTCGAATCAAGCTCACGGCGCATGCGAACAGGGGCAGACACATGCACACATATACGCGGAAGCTAATTTTATTTCCGGAATGAAAGCGGCGCACTCGGCCGCGACTTTGTCCATAGAGATAACTGCTGTAGGAAAAAATTAATGCAACCATTTCTATTCATGCTTTTTGTACGTGTCTGTCGCCCGAGCGTACATTTAATAAGAATGCAAATCCGCCTAAGATAATGCAAGACAAACATCATTTTTGTTTTCGCAGAGAAAGGTTCGGTGCGCAGACGCGTTTCTCCGATTCAATTTAACGAGGATTCTAAAGCTGTTCGACACGGCAGTGAAGCTATTATGTACACCATAGTTCGCTTTATGAATAGATTCGAACTCGAATTGAGAACAAATGATTTTGTCTCGTGCAGAATATATTCAACTGTCTCTCCGAATTCTATACAGGGTGTATCCGTAAAGTTAATCGCAATTTTTAGGCATTTCCGGTAGTGTAATTAAAAAATGTTTTACACAACAGTTTCTCAGTACTCGAAAATTTTGTGCAAACGTAATTTTAATGAAAAATTATTTGTTACAGAAACTCTGCTCGTTGTAGCTCACCAAGTATGTACTGAAAAACATTTGTCTAAAACATATTTTAATTACACTACCGGAAATACCTAAAAAATGGTGACATAACTTAACAGGCACAACCTGTATATATCCTTCTACAGTATGATACTAGAACTGATAAAACACTAATAAAAGAAAAATAAACAATTATGAAATTGTTTTATATTCAATTTCTTGACAATTAAACCTTAGCGCTCGACTCTGGGTCAGCACTAAATTTTTTTTCTTTTTTTCCTTTATATTTCTTTAGCGTAGAATCAATTAGCAATTGCAGAATTACTTCTAAGTAAAAATTGATGAAACCAGTGCGCCGAGAGCATTAAGACATCTTTTATAAACAAATATACGATCGATAAAAAGGAACATTTAATATGAAAAAATGTTGTATACAAAACTTAAACATACTAGTAAGTACACTCTGTATGTAAACATAAAACTCCTATTCTTCTAAAACTTCTATAGAAGTTTGGTGGGGAAGATCCAGGAGTAGGCAGAGTTGCCCAGGCTTGCTCAAGTAGGATTCCTTTGATCTCAGGATATTCGATTGTTACCAGTTTGCACCGAGGAAATTCAATTAAGCTTGAAGGTTCGGGGGGGGGGGGGGGGTTGAACATCGGAAACAAGTGTTGAAATTCCAAGCTCAATTAAAAGGTTGACGCGGTCGATTTCCGAAGCGGTCACTCAAGTATTTGTTCGAACGGTGCTCTATTCCTGCGATTTGTACATCACAAAAGTAAAGGTGGAATGAAACATATATATATATCGAACAACCGAGGAGTTCAATTATTGGCTTTTCTTGCTGGCTGTTTTATGGCGGTCGAATGTTATTCCAGTAGGAGGAATTGTCTTCGCAGCAGGCTAGAATCATTCCTGCGCCCGATGATCAGGGTAGACTCGCCTTCTTCTATTACCTGATTTTACGGGGCAAAGTCGACGATTCCACTGGGTAGAATACCCTGGACAAGTGATTTTTGCCCTGGTGGGAACCGCGACCTTTTATTTTCATTCGATATGGAATGATGGATGTTCTTCATCCGGTGGAAATGCTTTGCGGAATATAACAAATGGTAGGCGGGGCGGAGTTGGGGCGAAGCTTGTGCGAGCATGAAACAGGGGAAAAGAAAATTATGAACAGGGGGAAGAAAAAAGTAAAATGGGAGTGGACTTGAAAAATTGTTGCAATATCTAGACATGTACGGAATAATTTCATGGTACCACTAACAATCGAATTAGACGATCGGTCCTCATTTATTTGTACAGTGGCACACTCTGGGGGGGGGGGGG
>CM052340.1:382074-393314 GCA_028455595.1 Lasioglossum vierecki | reverse complement strand
AAGTCAGCACAACTTTTAAATTCTATGCGATATGAACGTTGTCGGATGACCAGAAAGTCGGAAAATGATATACCGTCTTAGCGCGAAGGGCCGCGTATAAGAGTAAAGTGCCCTTTATATCGTTGTGCTGGGGAATTTAAAAGTTGTGCTGACTTGTGCTAGGCTAGTACAACTCAGATATATGATTATATGCTGTTTGGATAACTATTTCTTACTTAAACATTAATTAGTTGTCAAAAACGTTTTTTTACTATAACTTTTTTATTTATAATTTTTTTAAAGTAATACTTGAGCACAATCTTAGCACAATTGAAATATTGAAAAAAATGAAAAGTGGAGGGCTATTCAAAAAATCGTTTTTCTCAATTTTCCATCTTATTTTTCATATTATAGGGATAATATTCGGGCACAATATAGCAAAAACCTAGCACAATTCAGCACAATTGTTGAAATTATTTAATTTAACAAGTGGGGCGCTAACTTCTAGGAGGTCATGTTCTTGATACAGCGCCGGTAACATGTAGCCGTGATTTGGACTGTTAAACACTATCACAATAATTATGCCTATATCGTTACTTATATGCATATTTCTTAGTTCACTTTTCGTTAATAAATTATGAATACAAAGTGCTAGTTCTGCTCTCTAACCCTGTTGCGCCAACATATTTTAAAAAGGTTCTTATTTTCATTGTCTACGAATGTCATTTGTTTACTTATTGGGTCCAAAAATTAAACAAAAGTATGGACACTTTCTCTATTTGAATTTTAATTGAGCCTGTCTGTAAGAGATACTACCAAAATGTTTTTAAATTTTTCTGCGTTAGGTATACCCTTAGGTATACCAAGTTGAGACAGTTTTTAATAATATTATGAATAATGGGAAGTCCCAAGGAAATGGTTACTTGATTCTCAGAACACAATGTCGTAGTAGCTATATTTAATGGTTTTAAAACTGTGATTATATCACTCATTAATACCCATTGATGTTCTGTCATTTCAAGTTTTAGTGCGATATTTAATTTAGTAATTGTTCTGTCTGTTAAAACAGACATAATTGCACTTCTGTTCGGAATGTTTATATTATATCGACAATTTTCGAATCGAATGTTTATAGTTATATCGACCATTCAACGAACGTAGTAATATATCTGTAATATATCTGTAATATACAGGGTGTCCCAAAATTCGTGTACTTCCCGGAAATGGGAGGTTTCTTGGGTCATTTGAAGCGACATTTTCCTTTACCAAAAGGACGCCAGTGGCTTTGTTTAGGAGTTATTAACAAAAAACACAGACCAATCAGAGCGTGGCTAGAGCAAACGGAGCCCGACTCAGCGACAGGTCCCGCTTCGCGTGGCGGCTCCATTGGCCGAGCCAGAATCAATCCGCTGTAGCCGCGCTCTGATTACAAAGTGTTACAAAGTGTTACAAGTTATACAAAGTGCTCGCACACCTTTTAAACTATAATAACTTCCTTATAAATGTACCAAACGACCTGATTATTTGTAATGAATTCGAAACATTGGTTTACCAACTGCTATGAAAAGAAGATTTTCAAAAAAAAATATAATTTACAAAGTTACATGCAAATATAAAAAAGGGATTTTTGCTGCTTTCTCAGAACCTAATAAACACATCGACTTCATATTTTCTTTGTAAATTAATTTTATTTAACTTTTAAATTAAGACATTCAAGTTAGACGAAATACCTTGTATAGTATCTTATGCGTATAACTCGGTTGAAGATACTAGTATACAATTAATTCGGTTCAACATTTTATGAAGAATAATTATATATTTGAAATAACGAATTATTCGAAACGAAATCGTTTGAATTAAACCTGAAATAAAAATTCATTTTTCATGTTATTTAGCACAGAAACATAATGACGTATTTGACCGAATTCATTATCTGAAACAGCTGTTTGTTATCTTATTTCAATTAAACTGTGTCCAAGCTTGATGCATGACCATTGTTCCAAGATATATTAGAATTCACTTTATCGTGCGCTTCCTATTAAAGCGTGCTATAAATGGAATGGAGATCTACGATGTTCCCAGATTTACGAAGATTTACTACATACAGGTTTTAGTAGATTATTTGACATGCGCCCGGAAAAAAGAAATTGATATAGACAGCAGAGCTCAGACAAGAAATAATCTATCAACGTTAGTCTATTCTACCTATATAATTGAATATCATCCAAAATTGGGTTCTGTCAATTATGATTAACAAAATCAAATGAAAATTTCATCCTGTAGTGAGAAGAAATATGAGAGACAGCAATGGTGTAATAAACTATTCTAAACTGCAGCACGAGATTTCATACAGCTCACAGTGGATCAGGAGCCCGCTTTTTGTGGCCAATTTAACATTATTTCTGGAGGTTTAATGTTACGTTATTATAGGTCGTTGAATTCGTATCAATACCAGTTCGAATATTATGTAGTAAAAAATACATGAATGTGAATATATGAATAATGTAAAGAATATATGCACTTAAAAAATCAAGGTGACCTCCCTTTTTATAAAGAAGTTTTTTCTTTTAATATTTATATTGACGTTTGTACAGAAGTGAATACTGATCAACGTTTGTTCGAAACATTTTTTTGTCAGACGATTAAAAATATTTGAAAAAATGCTCTCGATGGTTCGGAAACACGCTTTTTGTGAGCAAAATTAAAAATTCGTTCATATTGAATTAACCTCTCGCCGTATTTTGACGAGCCCGACTCGTGATGAAAGTTTTTAACAAAGTCTAACCAATATGAATGTTACGCGTTTCATTTTGAATTAAATAAAATTTGATTCGTTTGTAATCAATATTGCAATTGTTAAGAATTACATGAGAAAGCAAAGAATGAGCACCGTTTATAACTTTTTTATTAGATTTCGTACTAAAAATTTTAAATGTGCTGAAAATTTCATCGAAATCGGTTGTTACGAATGTTGAAGATCATTTCTGGCAGGAACCGTCCTAAATTAAATACACGGATCCTAGATTAAACCCTAGTTAAAACTACATATCTGTTTAAATGTAAATTTGGTTATCGATCGTAACTTCTTGAATAAAGAAAATTTTAAATATCTGTTTAGTTTAAAATCAAAACAAACGCACGACGAACTGGACGTTGATAAGAAACGAATGTGTCTAAGCGGTATTGAGAAGTACCACATGTTATTGAAAGAGTATACATATATATATGATTAATAGACTTCGAAACTGTTTGACCGATTAACATGAAACTTGGCACATATATGTATTTTTTCATGGAGAAGGTTTATACGCTATCCACTTTGTTGTAACTCACCATCATATTGACGACAAAACAGAATAATTTATGATTTTTAATGTCTTTCAATAATGAATACTGTTATGAACTGTTTCTACTGCGCTGGCTTACGTGCGAGAGCAAGTCCAAATTATCTTATTTTTTTCGCCCTCCTTTAGCCATGTTTCTGATTATAAATTTTGAAGAAATGAACTTTTTCGAATGCGGTTTGCACCAAAACCTTCCCAAAGAAACACCGCGTCTCACAGTTCAAACGCTTCGTTCTACCGTTCCCAAATGATGCCGTCACAAACAGACCAAATACGACTTTTTCGCCCTCTTTTGAGCACGTTTCTGCTTATAACATTTGACTGGTAGCACTTATGTTCAATTTGAGAGAGGGAGGGAGAGAGACAGAGAGAGAGGGAGGAAAAGAGAGATAGTGAGAGAGAGAGAGAGAGAGAGAGAGAGAGAGAGAGAGAGAGAGAGAGAGAGAGAGAGAGAGAGAGAGAGAGAGAGAGAGAAAGAGAGAGAGAGAGAGAGAGAGAGAGAGAGAAAGCAACGCGAAAAGCGAAATAGAATGTCACAAACACATTCAGCACGTACATATTTTTAAAAATATTGTGCCACAACAACGCGTAGCGGGGGAAAGCTAGTATGATATAATTCTGATGACACTTAGCCGTGTAATAGATAATTAAAGTTTCGAGCGCTAGGAAGGATAGCGTATGGCAAAGAAAGAGACGCAGAGAGTCACAGTCGTCGGCACATTTCAAAGGCTTTCCGGCGACTGTCCTTCCTTGTACCCGAAACTTTAATTGTCTATTACACAAGTAAATATCATCAGAATTATATCAAATTTGGTATTATTTTTATTAGAAAAATGTCACAAATATGTTTATCGAAGTCCCATCAAAAGATAATGCAAAAAAAAAAAAAGTTGGAAATTCCGATTAGATGGGCTCACCGATATATCCGAGCCGCATGGTGTATATTTCTCGGCGACCGAGGTCTCTGGAGCTTCACGGACCCTGAAGGGGTCACCCCGCAGTAGTGGGGATAGATCTGGGACATTTACAGGTCAGACTTTTGGTACATTTATGGATAAAATACTGTAATTTCTTACACAACATCAGGTCATTAGGTATAACTATAAAAAAGTTATACATACTGTTTTAAAGTGCGTTCAAATACTTTCGTGGTTCACCGTAAATGTACCGGAAGTTCGGGCGAATATTAGCGTAACGAAACGAGAATGCAGATACAAATGTATGTGTATGTACACAGTACGTTCGCGTATTTACCCTTGGCAGCGTTGACTTATGGTGGTCACGTAGCTAAGCCGTCCAGTACGAATGAAATTAACCGGTCAATTATATTCTCCGAGATAATTAATCTACTTATATCCTTCACGCGTGACCGAAGCAGAAAATGTGGTTGGCGCTGGTGGAGAATAATCGGGGGAAATATCCCCGCCGAATGTCGTATACAGGAGTGCGCGAACGTAAAAGTTCGCGGAAAATTTACGACACTTTGTCGGTGAAGTAGTAACGACTAGTTGTTATCCTAACTTTACCGCTTCACTTTTGCGACGGTAAGGAAAAAAAGTATTGAATTCGAAAACGACAATTTTTTTGCTGTTAGTGGAACGTCACAATACACAGTCATTAAACTAAATGTTTCGAAGGCATAGTAATTTGATTCGTAGACATTTTATTTATGAATAACGCTGATTAACTCTTCACAAAGTCATTATTTTATACTTACCCCTTTTATAAAGAATCTCATTCTTTTTTCATCTATGATTTAAAAAAAAATGTTCGAATAATAACTATTTAGTCTGTAAATATGTCTCATATACAGTAAAATCGCAATATTTTTCTGTGACATTCTACCCAGAATTTAGACATTGCCTACCCACTCCACTACTTTGTTTGTTTGAAAAAAATGTTTATTAGCTTATTTTTTTGTAGATTATATTATATAAACCAATAGTTCTTGAGTTTGAACCTAGTTAACTGTATGCATACAGTGCTACAGGATTAACATTTTAATTTAATATTAAAATAAATTATGGTAAATGATAACGGCATATGGTTAGTTCTATATTAAGTGTGATTTTGTGGAAAATATATGCTCAGGGAGCATTGTACAAAAACTTCAAAGGCGATTTGGTGAACTTAAATACTAAGACTTATGAGCCAGGGATTATATACAGGGGATATACATGCTGTCTCAAAATTCCTTCAACATCCGGAAATTGGAGGTTCTTGGGTTCATTTTAAGTAACATTTTCCTTTGCATTAATGGCGTCCGCGGTTTTGTCGAGGAGTTGTTAACGAAAAACAGACCAATCAGATCGCGATCTAGACGCTATTTTGTCAACACGCGTCTAGGTCGTGATCTGATTGGTCTGCAGTTTCGTTAATAACTCCATAACAAAGTCGCGGATGCTATTTTTACAAAGGAAAATGTTGCTTGCTTCAAACGATCTGACCAATCTCCAATTTCCAGATGCTGAAGGAATTTTGAGACACCCTGTATACAAGGGTTATAAACAATAGGCTAGAGCCGTTGATTTCTGATAAAATGTCATTATAATAATCATGATTTATGAGGCTTATTGGAGGCTCTTCTGTTATAAAGCTCTTTTATATGTGTACTATTGTTTGATAGCCACCAATATCTTTTAACATTTAATCGGTCATAGTTTATCCAATCTCGGTTTGGTAAGGAATAGGAGAACTTGAAGTTTACTATATTACCTATAAATGAGTCGTTATTGTGTGCAATGCGTTTATCGGCTTTATTACGATGCCAGACCACTGCAGTACCGGTCAACGCCGCAGAGAGGCAACGATTGATATCGGTTCGGGTATACTGTGTGAATCACTACTAATCGAATTACAAAACTTCTTCATTTTTCATTATTTTTTATGAGACTTTCGCCAACTTATTTTTGGCATTTTTCCGATTAAAATGATAACAAAAGAATTTCCCATACGCTGTACTTTGTTGCGCCCGAAACTTTCATCGTCTATTAAACCACTAAATACAGTTGTAATTATATCCTGTTTTGTGTCATTTTAACCATAAAAATGCCAGACATAAGTTAGCGAAAGTCCCATCGAAAAATAATGAAAAATAATGAAGTTTAGTAGTTCGATTAGTAGTGGTTCACACCGACACGCTTCGGCCCACAGTGCGTTGGCAAGAGGGACAAAAATAGAAAAATCAATGTTTTTAAAATGTATATCTGTTTACAAGAATTTATTGTAGACATACCATATATTCAAGAACAATCGCCAGAAAAAAATAGAACTGAACATAGCTTGACACAGAACGCGTTCCTTTCGTCATAATCTAACACGACTGTTTCGTGCGTTATAACTTCAAGTGCGCGTACATGAAAGGAAAACCGTATACAGCGTATTGTTAAGCGCAAAATTAAACTCGTTATTTTGGCCCCCTAGTGGTAAGGACAATTATTATTTATCGTATTTTATTACTTCAATGTGATCCGTTTCTTAAAACGCGAAATCGAAAATTCTTATAATTTTAACTAAGCTTCTCTCAAAAAAGCTAAAACATGTCTTGGGATTTTTGCTAGAAAATATTCGTAGGACTATCCTTTATTGAATTCTACAAAAGTTTTCTGTCCCAACTTGCCCTTTTAGTTTTTACAATTATTTATTTAGGAAGACACCCGGAAGAAATATATCTTATTGGCCCTGCACATGACCGTGCCTCTTCAAATTCTGAGACAAATACATGTTTGGAAAATTTAGTGATGACTCTAGTGATGACTCAGATTAGATATAAGTATTATTTATTGTTACTATTATTATTATAATTATCATCATTATTTAATTTTGACTTTTGTTTCACTTGTAGTAATACATATATTCAATACCACTATAGGCGGCAAGCCAACTTTAGATGCTTATATCTCGACAACGGTTTAAGCAAAAATAATGTTTCTGTAGTGTTTTGAAAATGCCTAAACCTCACCTATTAGAATACATAATCAAAAATATACATTACCGTATGAAATTTTCAAAGTGACCTTCATAGAGCTTCTCAAGGTTATAATAATATCAAACAAATACAATCATCGTATACTTTTCTCTATACCCTATTACTTTTATTTCAAACATTTTTTTATATCACTTATAGTTTTTGAGATATGTATTTTTGTCCAAAAAACGGCACAGTGCGGCCGCGCGATCCGTATTTAAATGCTGTCCTTTTCTACGTATGACTTTCGTTTGTATTCTCGGCGCGGTCGCCGCATTAGTCGCAGTCATAAAAAAATCTGTTTACACGACATGCCTCTGTTCAAATACAGACCGTTGGAAAAATATCGCGACTGTACTGTGCTTATAACAAATTAAGTGAATAAAACATTTGATTATTAACATGTTAATTGCCGCATCGCACAGTGTGATATTTTACTAAAACAGTAAAAATATTAGAAGAATTTAGAAATACTATTGTATTATGCATTTATGACAAAGATGAATAGTAAGAGTGTAATTTAAAACAGTAAAAATGTTACAAGAATTCAATAATACTGTTATATTATTTTCAACCTATTAAACATATTTGGGAAAAAAATATATTTCTACTTCACTCCAGTTTGTTGCATATGAGGTAGAAAATTTTTATTTTGTATGGAGATTCGCTGTTTATTCAGTAATCAAATATAACAATTTAAATTACTAACTTAGATTTTAGAGAGGCAAATTTCTTTATAAGAACCCCGTTTTTAGAAGTCGGTTGAAACTAGGCAGAGCAGCCTGTTCAGATTGATAGGTTTCGTTTAACATATTTTCCGACGTGATAAATAGTTTATAAGGTATTCGGGAAAAAATGATTTTGTCACTATTAAATTAATTGCTTTAATATTTCATCCATTTGGGGCACGATTTCCCGTTATCTGATCGAGCTCAAACTTTGCACTGATTTTTTCGAATAATTGGAATAACTCTGTGGGTGGGGGGGGGGGGGTGTGATGAAAGAAATTAAAAAATCGAGAATAAGAGCCATCTTTAGAGGAAACGCTATTATTTAAGCAGGTATAGAAATGATTGTTTACAGAGACGAATTTGATTAAAATAAATTCTATTAGGCTCTTTAAGATGCAAACGGATTAAAGCAGCTATTACTATGAGATATTTTAAACTTCCACTTTCAATTTCACTAATTAAGTATTTCGATTCTGTGCAATTTTTCAGCATTTATATATAGCAAGTCAATGTGTTAAATTACAAATTTTACTTAACCTAGCACAGCTAATCAATGAGATAGTTTATTGTATATTTAATTGTGTTACATATAAAATGGAAAATAAAAATGTGCAATCATGTAAATCTTGTGAAACATTCAGTGGTTTGAAACCAATGTTATCATGATGAAACGGTTTACTATCGATAAACGTATACAAGTAAATATTATAATTAACACGTCTTTTCGTTTAAAATTGTCGTTCTTAATTCAACCGTGAAACGACCACAAAAATAAGCAGTGTGAAAGACCGAAAAAAAGATTTTGTATTTCTTTGTTAGAGAATTTTCGTGAAAAATAATTTACTAATACACTTTATACATTTTGTATAAAATTACATAGTATTGATTATTTTTTAATGCTCTGAGCAATAAAAGAAAATCAAATCATGTTCCATATTTCACTTTTACGTAAGCTTTATTACTAAAGTGTTTGGTCTTACTTCTCTTCGTAATTACTTCGTCATTACGTCTGGTCGTTTGGGGGTTAATAGGCAGTTTACGATTATTATCTGCAGCGGGAATAAAAGTCACAACGGAACTTTTGCGTTTTTGTCCGCTCGGTGCTGAGAGATGGGGGTCAACAAATATAATGTAATAACGCTATCGCAACAACTCCTGGCAGAGAAACATTTTTCTCGTTTACATGCAGATCTAATCTTCGTTTTTGCGTGCATCCCTTGGTCAACTTATATTTCTCCTTTTTTCCATCGACATACATACGTATATCGGCGAATCCCAAACTGACGAAAACAATTTGCCATGCAAACCGAAATTCAATTACGCTGGGAGCAAGAGAATGGAATCAGAAAACCGTTAGGTACGTTACCTGCAGGACGGTCTATCTAAAATTCGTTATCAATTACTACGGCTGGGCTTCAAAACAGTTTCACAATAACGTACGTGACATGACTTCACTGGCGGCGACCACGTTTTTCCTTACCCTCCTAAATCTCAAAATCCTGAGTCTGACAATTTACATGGCGCTGCCCCAGTAATCGTAACGCATACGAACAGGCAGAAAGCTGATTCTTTACAGAAAAGGCAGACTGAAATGACAGAATGCAGTCTTTTCACACGAAACCTCAATTCTGAATGAAAAGCTATTCAAAACTGAGGTGGACATTATTTGGCGAAACAAATATCTCAAATACTATTCAATATAAAGATAATATAAATATTTATTCGCGGCGCGGTTCGATCATTTTTACTACAACGGAAAAGAAAAGGAAAGATCGAACCGCGCCGCGAATAAATATTTATATTTTCTTTAGATAAAAATTATGATTGAAAAAACCAAAATTAACTATTTAATATTTTCGACTTTCTTTTGCTTAAAGAAAATAGTATTTTAAATAAAATATACAATTTCGAAAGTAAAAATAATAATAATAATAATTTTTATATTTATAAAAAATTTTTTGATTGTATTTCTATTTTAACAATGGGAACCCCAAGCAAAATATTTCTATTTTAAATATCGGAACCAAAAGTAAAATAGAAATATTTTAAAAATAAGAACCTCAAAATAAAATATTTCTATTTTAATAATCTGAAACACAAAATAGAATATTGTATTTTTTGTGCCTACTGAGTTTTCTTGATAAACATACAGTCTATCTTATCACCAGGAAACTATTTATACTTATAAATCTATTGAATGCGAACCATTATTTTCAGCAATAATATTTAAAATTCAAATTGAAAATAAAGGCAAAGTCCAAATATTTTCAATATTTTTTAAATAAAATACTATTTTTCAAAAATGACTGCATCAAATGAATTTTTTTTTCAAAAATTACCGCATCAAATAAAATATTGTATTTTCAAAATTGTACACATACTTTAAAATAAATAGGATTATTTATTATTTACTACTTAAAATACTATTTTCCCAGCTCTGTAATATATTCGGACACTCTTAAAAAGACAATAACTTTTTTAATATTGAATCATACGATTTGAACTTTTTGGGGAAGAAGTTAGAACAATTGGTTTGCTACACAACGTGAAAAAATGTTGGAAATAACTGGAAGTTTTTGGAATTGCAGAGAAAATACTTAAAGCTATATTTTATAAATGTTTTATGTGGGCTTATCAATCAAACATGTTCTGAAAATTTCATCAAAATCGGCCGACGTTGCAATGCTTGCTGTACGACGGAAGAGTGTATACGGGGATTCACAAAAATCCTTCAACATCCGGAAATTCAAGATTCTTTAGATCATTTGAAGCAACATTTTCCTTTGCAAAAATAGCGTCTGCGGCTTTGATTGGTCTGTGTTTTCGTTAATAACTCCTTAGCATAGCCGCAGACGCTATTTTTGTGAAGGAAAATGTTGCTTCAAATAATCTCAGGAACCTCGCATTTCCGGATGTTGAAGGCATTTTGAGATACCCTGTATATGAAAAATTAGTTTAGAATGATGACCTTGACAGCATATTTCAAGGTCATTAAAATCGGCAAGGTACCCTTCGGTGTGCCCTTTGCTGTATAATTTTTTTTTACTAGAGTTTACTCATCTATGAAAGTCATAAGCAAATATTTCAATATTTCTGTCAACATCGCTGCACTAGTCGTAAGTCATAATGCAGTATAATATCACCGACTAGTAATAGGATAGACCTATCATCCAATGTATTTCGGTGGCCATTTTTACCAGGGCCACTTGGCCCTTTTTT
>CM052340.1:367262-381974 GCA_028455595.1 Lasioglossum vierecki | reverse complement strand
AACCTCCCATTTCCGGGAAGTACACGAATTTTGGGACACCCTGTATAGAAGATCATGTATAATGTATATTGTATATGTATTGATAATGTATTATGTATAAGCATATGTACATATATCTTTGCTACGTACAAAAATATATAAAAAAAATTCTTCAACAAAGTTGTACTGTTTAATAAATTAAGTATAATGCAAAGAAGAAACAAATTTTTCAGGTCAATTTATGAGATTTCAAGGTCTCGATTTTTTTTTCAAATCATTATTAGATTTTGTTCCTATATTATTACAGTGCGTAAAAAGACAAATTCAACTATATACAGGGTGTCCCGAAATTCCCTCAGCATCCGGAAATGGGAGGATGCTGAGATCATTTCAAGCAAGATTTTCCTTTACGAAAATGTCATCTGAAAGTTCGTTAAGGAGTTATTAACGAAACACACGGACCAATCCATAACGCGACCTACATGTGTTGATCGCGGCAGACCGACAGCCGAGCGTCGTTGAACACCAACACATTTAGGTCGCGCTTTGGATTGGTCCGTGTTTTTCGTTAATAACTCCTTAACGAAGCCTCAAATGACATTTTCGTAAAGAAAAATCTTGCATGAAATGATCTCAGCATCCTCTCATTTCCGGATGCTGAGGGAATTTAGGGACACCCTGTATAAAGATATATACTAATAATATACTGCTGTAGAGAAAAGCGAGTTACAAAATTAAAAAATTTCAAAATGGATGCGGCGGCATTTTCCGTTATTCGATCAATTTCAAATTTTGCACAGATTACTTTTTCGTCCAGTGGTACAATTCTAAAAATTCATTATAAGGTCTACCCTATTGCGCATGTACTGTAAACCCTAGCAAGTTGTCCATGGTTGGACGACTGGATTCTTGTCCATGCCTACTCACTCCACTACCCATCACCGCTGTGCCACGCTGCAGGGTGGCGGCTATTGTTCTCGTCCCGTGTATATCGGTGTGAACACTACTACATTAACACAAAGAATCGAATGTTCAAACATCTTAATGTTCATTACTTTTTAATGAGATTTTACTGACTTATTCCTGGCTTTTTTTTTATTACAACAAGACCAAACACGATATAATTTCAATTTTATTTAGTACGATATAATTTCAATTTTATTCTTGTACGAAGAGATCAAATTCATGTCAAATATACAGTTATACGGTATATTGTATGTGCAGGTCACGCTGTGCTTCTACGGGCTGCAACTCTGTTGATTTGCAAAATTCAAGTCTAATTCTTAGAGAACATATTTTCGAGATGTTTAGTTGTTTATTTAAACATATGTTATAGCATATGTTGAAGATATCATAAATTATAAATTATGCTTCACATGTAGAGTAAATATGGGACAAATTATATTGTGTTTGGTCTTGTTTTAATCAGAATAAAGCTAGAAACAAGCCAATAAAATTCTCATAAAAAATAATGCAAAATAAACCATTTAGAATTGGCATTACATTGTGAGAACACGTGGGCCTTTAAACTGTGCCGGCGACGGCGACACGCTGTAGCCAAATGCTGCGTGTGCCCGTCGCCGAGACCGTTGCCCTATTGTAGTTCTCGCTCGGCGCTAGTAGAGTAGTAGACCCAGCCCTAAATCAAAATTACAAATTATCACCGCGATTCTTGTCCGCTCCAGGAACAGTCCCTTGGATAAGAATCAAGGGATTACTGTATTTAGCTATTATCCACAAAGCTGCGACAGCTATGTGCTGTCAAATAGTGGAAATTACCAACACCTCGTAAACGTAAAAATAGAACTTTTGACTAATGAAAAACCCGAATTTTGCGTTAGAGAGAAATGAGAAGGCGCATCTCGCATCCTTACAACCCTACAAACGAGTCAACTACCTTAAAGAAGTAAATCTGCGTTGGCATTTTGAGGATCTATTCTAATAGTCGAGTAATCTCCGACCGAATCATTTTCACGATCTAAACTGAAACGTTGGCCGAGGATGAAACCACTAATTGCTTCTACACGGCTGCCGTTTTCTTCTTAAGATAATAATAAGCCCAGGCAAAATTATAGCTGACTGTGCTAAATGCATCTCGCCCAAGATGAAGACCAATCTTCGCGGTGCTCTCCAATTTTGTGCCTTGACGATACCCTTGGGGCACAATTTGCGTTGCCAGGGAAGCTTTCGCTGGTCTTTGATACGTGAAACGCGGGCGTGTCGTGCAATGTCTACTGAAATATTTAACAGGACGAGCCCAGTAAAGGTAGAACACGCACCGTGCGTAACGACACGTTTCCACGGACCTCATTCAAAACTGGCTCGCACGTGACTTCCGTGAATGCATTGTAGCGTGACCAGTCTCTATTTTCACGCGCATCGATCTCATGAATTTTCAACGCAATTGTTTTTCCCTCCGTCGTCGTCGTCGTCGTCGTCGTTCGGTAATTAAGCTCCTTATTTGCTTCCTGCCAACGTGAGTTGTAATTTTAGTCAGCCCTTTGGCCGCGTTACGAATCGTATTTCTTTGGGAAACGTCGTGACTGTTTAAATATACAAAACGTTGAGTCAACATCGCAGTCCTAAATGAAAATAATTTCTTTATTCGTTGCATACGTTTCTACGTGCATTTCCGAAGGTAAAAATAATTGTAATACGTGAAGTGAAGTTTGGATCGTCACCGTTTCAACATTTGCATTAACATCTAGAACAGTGTTTGTCAACGTAAGGCAATTCGATCATCTGAAAATTATATCTATAGTTGTACTTGTTATTTTCGATCATCTGAAAATTCTATCTGTAGTTGTACTTGTTATTTTCGATCATCTGAAAATTCTATCTGTAGCTGTACTTGTTATTTTCGATCATCTGAAAATTCTATCGGTTAATTCAACTTTCTTGTAATTTTCAAGGAAGGAGAATATTGATATAAATTGTATAGCTATATGTTTACCAATAGCTGTATGTTAACAAAATCAAAATGGAATTTTATTTCGGTTTAAAGGAAAAAAGAAAGATTTTCTGCATTGAAACAAATTGATTTTTCAACTCGGTTGATATAATCAATGTTAGTGGATTTTTCGGATATTTCAAATATGTACCATCAAGGAGAACTCGCAGAAATGCAAAATGATGAGTCAGGTAAAACTTTATCCATATAAATAAATATTAAACGCTGTTCGTTGGTAACCATATGACTTGAGAACGACTGAACAGATATGGTTAATTTTTAAAAAGAAGTGTTCATAATAGTCTGAATAAGGCTTCTCCTGAAAGAAAAATTAAAAACGTTGCTCGAGAAATCGTTAATAGATACAAAGATCACTCAGAAATACGTTCTTTCTCGTGTCTACTTTGTTTACACATTTCCAATAGCTTTTCACAAATTCACAAAACGATCACGAATTATTGTTGAATTCTGGTCAGGGCAACGTCAGTCGGGTCAGCTAGATTAATATAAAAAGAATAATGACATGGCTTTGTGAGAAAACAGAAATCAAACATTGTCACCGTTTCCTTTCCATCGTCTTATTTAGCAGAATGTAGATTCAGCGCCAAAATGATTTGTTGCTAAAAAAAAGAAGCTACTTAATTTTGGAATATTATGCTGTAGTTTGGTATGTGAATGAAACTTTGGCCCAGAGCTGGGGAACATAGTATTTTAAATAGTAAATAATAAATAATCCTATTCATTTTAAAGTATGTGTACAATTTTACAAATAAAATATTTTATTTGATGCGGTAGTTTTTATAATTTATTTGAGGCAATAATTTTTGAAAATAGTATTTTATTTTTAAAATATTGAAAATATTTGGATTTTGTCTTCATTTTCAATTTCAATTTTAAATATTATTGCTGAAAATAAGGGTTCGCATTCAATAAATTTAAGAGTAGAAATATTAGTGGTAGAGACGTGGGTAGAAAACGTATTAAATGCTTCGAAACAAATAGCAAATCCAGATTTAGAGTCACGACCTCAATTAATTTCACAAAACAAAAAAGTAAATGACTTTTTTCCTTTTATGGAAAAAGAGACAAATGATACCAGTCATATAAACATTGCAAAATTAGAATTATTTCAATATTTGAGCGATAGTGATACACGAATTGAGAGTACTGCAAAGTACAAAGACATGAAAACATTATTTTTAAAATACAACACAGCTATGACGTCCTCTGCTCCAGTTGAGAGACTTTTCAGCTTAGTTGGACTGATTCTGTGTCCTCGAAGGAGCACCCAAACAGATACAAATTTCGAACGCTGCACCTTGTTGTATGCGAATAGTAGCAGTTAAACACAAAAAATAAAACGAAAATGTGGCAAATGATATAGTTTCTTATATTAAATACAATTTCCTTTAAATTATTGCTATGACAAGAAATATTAAATTACCTATAAGTAACGCAATTTCTGAAAGTATTAGGTACAACGACGCAAAAAATACAATGTTCTATTTTTTATTTCAGATTATTAAAGTAGAAATATTTTATTCTGTGGTTCCCATTAAAAAAAAGAAATATCTTACTTTGAGGTTCCGATTGTTAAAATAGAAATATTTTATTTTGTGGTCCTGATTGTTAAAATAGAAATATTTTATTCTCGAAATTGTATATCTTATTTAAAATACTATGTTCTTTAAGCTAAATAAATTCTACAATATTAAATAGTATTAGTTAAACAAAAAATAAAACGAAAATATGGCAAATGATATAGTTTCTTATATTAAGTACCATTTCTTCTTTAAATTATTGCTGAAATAAGAAATGTTAAATTACGTATAAGTAACGCAATTTCTGAAAGTATTAGGTACAACGACGCAAAAAATACAGTATTCTATTTTGTGTTTCAGATTATAAAAATAGAAATATTTTATTTTATGGTTTCGATTGTTAAAATAGAAATATTTCGTTTTGTGGTCCCGGTTGTTAAAACAGTAATATTTTATTTTCTAAACTGTATATCTTATTCAAAACACTATTTTCTTGATGCAAAATAAAGTCTAAAATATTAAATGGTATTTGAAATATTTATTTCGCCAAATAATGCTCACCTCTGCTTTGGCCGGTTTCGGGTCACGTGTTTTTGGCACACGCGAGATAAGTGAAGGTTTGAAAGAAGATCTACGGACTTGATATTCGAGAGTTGTTCGCCGAAAAGATTTTATTCGAGCAACTCGGCCGCGTTGGGAGGCGATTCTTTTTCATCATTGTAGTGAATCGAAGGTAGAAACCAGTGGTTCTTATCCAAAAAGCTAAGAAGTGTGTTACGCGCAGCGTCTCGCCGTCCCGACGATCCTATCGGGTTTCCAATGACGTGTACAGCTTTCATTGACGATGATATCTAACCGTCGTCGTCGCCTCCTTCTTCTCTTACCGTTTCTCAAAGACTCTCGAGATCAATGTTTCACGAGCTAGGTCGGTAAAGCCAAAGATTCTATACGATTTCACAGGTGTCCATTTTCATTTCACGTAACGTGTCCATGTTTTACACATGCCATCCCAACGATACTTATGTATATCTTCCTGCGACTCGCGAGCACGATATTCTGACAGCCGTTCAAACGAGATTTGATCCAAACCTTCGTGGAATATTTTTACGACGTGCTTCGAGATTTTTACGTAACGTCATTTAAGACTAAAACTACTAGGGTTTATACAAAAATCGGTTTTCGGTTTTTTAACTTTTCCATGAAACCGGTGTAAACCGGTTTAAAATTTTTACAGATAAAAAACAAAACATATATACAACTTAAACAAGAAGTTTTTAATTTTTTTTATTTATAATAATTCAAAAATAGAAAAAAGGAAAACATATGGTACATATAACATACATACATGAAATTATTAAAATAAAAAATTAGCAATATAATACTTAAAAATACTTAACGAAATGTAACAATTCTCAATTAATAAAATACTTGTTAACGAAATGTAACAATTTTCAATTAATAAAATACTTGTTAACGAAATGTAACAATTCTCTCATTTATTTATGTATTATTGCTTTAAACCGACCGGTTTGTTTAGCAAGTACAGTATTGTTACATGTAACTTACATTGCATAGGTGTTACATTGTGTTTATAATATTTAGTATTATTTGACTTGTACTCACAGTTAATGCAAAACTAAAATTCCGTCATATTTCAGACACAGACGTACACAAAACTTCTTACAATTAATTGACGACCAAGAACAATTAGGTTCCTGTCGGATTAATTATTCATACAGGCCAAGTAGAAACAGCAGTAGAATTGGGTGGGCCATAAGGTAATAAACAGCACGCCAGTGTGCAATACAATTGCGGAGGAATCATAAAATCAACTAATTGAAAGTCTGACTTATGACACACTGAAATTACGAGCACGTAAAACGGTACGAAAACTTGTTATTAAAGTGCAAGGAAACCATTGTCGCACTAATCCAAAAATCCATTTTCTTTTTTCGAGGATATCCTTCAGACATTTTCATAAGATTTTCATAACAATGGACTATGGAGAACTTTCATTGTCCAACACGGAACAATAGAATTATACTTGTTGAGGTTTCTTGATATAACCCGTGTGTTCATAAAGAATATATTTTCCCAACGTTCTGCCTGTATTAGTAGTGCAGCCCTGTTTCACAAGTTGTTCAAGAACCTAATTGTTAGGTTATGTGTGAAGAGAGTGGTGTGGTTTTCGGTAGAAATAATATTATATGATTGCATAAGTTCGTATCCGATTTTCGTAGGTGTCGCATACTGTACTGCACGGAGGAGTGTAAAAAAAGATATACCGTGTGATTCACGAGAAACAAGCCACCTAAATAGCACCGTTAGGATTAGAGATAGAAGAAAATGTTAGAGAGCAAAGTCGCACTGTTAAAGGGGGTAAATATGGTGATATAAAAAAATATTCCGATTGTAGTCTTTTGAAGGTCATCGATGATTTTTAAATAGTACCCTATATTTTTAACTTCACAGTGTTGTAGTTGATGTCAAGACGAGTTCTAAGTTTAACTAATAATATCTTGTTAAGATATAACTAATATAACTAATAAAAATATGCATGTATAAGAAACATGTGTGAGTAGTTTTTGGAACAGTATCTACCAGGGGTTGAAACGGTTCTGAAAATAACTGTTTGAAACAGTTATACATCGGTTCTGACTGAAACAGTTATGATGAACCGAAAAAATGTTATAACAGTTATGAGAAGATCAGTTCTGGATGTAGTTACTGATATGTCACCTTTCAGTATAAATACGATTTCCAAATTGCCTTCTAGCATCCCGTCGTGTATAAGGCAAGGCCCGCTAGATAGCCTTACTGATGAGTCCTCTAGCGGGTCCAGGACGAAACACCTCTTTCCTTTTCTTTTCCATTGTAGCAATGATCGAGCCGCGCCGCGAATAAAATAAATATTTCAGTTCTGGATTTTGGTTACGGTTACGGTTCTTGAGAACCGATATTATAACAGTTTTAGAACTGTTACTTTTCGTTTCTGGATTTCGGTTTCGGTTTCGGTTCTTTTGACTTCAGAACATATAATATATCCCGTATCGGTCTCATATCGGTTTTGCAGTTCTGCAACTGATATTTAACTTCCCGATTTTATAGGGAAGTTATTGTAATTACCCCGAAAATCGAAAATCGATTTTTTAGCAGGTGTCCACGTTTCATGGTCATTGAAGTCATTTTAGACTATTTTTATCAAAATGTCTGTGTGTGTGTGTGTGTGTGTGTGTGTGTGGGTGGGTGCGTGCGTGCGTGCGTGCGTGCGTGCGTGCGCGCGCGTATGTCCGTTTGTATGGTATCAAATTTTTCGTTAACGTTTTCGGAAAAAGTAACAATGGGATCAGAATGATGAATGATGCAATCGATGTGACCCGCTGTAACTTAGAGCTGATTAGATTTTGGTCCACTTTGGTCCAGTAGTTTTTTTAGTTTTTTTCGAAAGAAATTCACTCATCAATGTAATTTATACGAGAGGACGGAAATTTTCCACCGAAGAAACAAACTTAATTCCATTTTTTTAAATTAAAAAAATTTTTTTTTCATTTTTTTTTTATTTATGCAACTAATGCTGATGTTACCGCTTACAATAATCGAAAATTATCCCAATACAAGAGTGAATTTCATCTCTACTCTCGAGAATATATTTTCAAAGAATATCGATGAAAGTACAAAAAAATTTATATTACATTCTTTGAAAAAGCAATCAGTTCGAAACGAATTATTAACTGAGATTAAATTGAAAATTAATATAAAATATATGATAATTATTAATATCATTGATGTTGAAGAAGGATTGGTTAATGGAGCACAAAATTTTACAATTTTTGATGAATGTTTAATGATCTCGGACCAGCATATCGAGCAAAATAATCATGAATATGCAGTGTCTGCAGACTGTTTCCTCAATGATGGTTATAACTATGCTTTAGAAACAGCCGAATGTAAAGAAATCATGAAACCAGATTGTTATTTACAAGATAAACATATTAATTTATTTCACGAAATTATGAACAGAAATCTAAAAGAGCGTGGAATATACAACTTTGCTCAAGATACTGGTTACGTTCGAGCTTTTTTGAGTAATTTACAAGAGATCCCAGAACATGAAACGAATATTCAAATAATATACACTGGTGAAGTTGGAGAAAAGGTAGTAGGACATTGGATTTGCACGAAATCTGATGGTAACGGAAATATACACATTTATGATAGTTTTAATGGTTATCATGTGAACCATGATGTAACAGATTATTTGAATGCCGTTTTTAAATATAATAAGAAATATATATTATATTTCACAGAGTACAATATCAAAACAATGAGTTTGATTGTGGATCATTTGCAATTTATTGTGCAACATTACTCTGCTATAACAAGGAACCAAGCGAGCAACGAGCATACGATATTGATTTAATGCGACGCCATATAGCAAACATTTTGATAAGTAGAAACATGTAATCATCTCAAAGCTGTAGGAACCCGATTAGGAAAAATTCGATCGCCTGGGACCGCACACGGCCGGCAGACCGGTGAGATGGAAAGGGCTATCGGAGTTTATAAAACGCTTATCGCCTGGAATAAACAAATGACGAGTGACCCGTTTCCGGCGACCCGCCGCGGTCCACGGAGTCAGTCTTTATACAGTGGAAGAAGGCAAAGGCGTGTTCGCTGTAGCATCCGGTGATCCGGTGAATAAAGAAGCTAATATCAATTACTGTTGGATTACCTTTAATTTTTAGCATTTCCTACAAAACATACACTAAATATATAATGATAATAATATACTGCGACTAACGAATCAGGAAGTTCTTTGTGTGGCTCGTGGAGAGTCACACTCAAAATAATAATAAAAATTAAGAGCTGTAGGCCCTACTAGCCATGCGTATCACTAACCCTCTCGCGATCTCGCAAAGCGAGCGAGCTACTACAGCCCCATCTGCGAAGCTCGCGAAGCGAGCGAGCAACAACCTCTCCTAGTTTCTGTTTCTGTATCGGCTATAGTTCGGTTCTATGTATAGTATATGTATAATAAGTAATACGTATTGGTGGCTTATCGCATAAATGTTATACGCCTTCAGTTAGCGTTTCCGAAAAAGATGCATTAAAGTAATAAATTCGGGGACATATAACCTATAGAAATATTGGTTTTTATACATTTGTAACGTAGATATGTCGGTAATATCTATACAGCATAAAAAACAGTTAAGAATTATTTATTGCATATATAAATTAAAATTTAACAAAAATTGAACATACAATACTAATGCAGTATGACATCAATACATACTACGATACTATGTTTTGTGACGCTGCAAGTATGCGACGTCACTCCGTTTTGGGAAAACGGTTAAATAACCGTGCGAAGAGTGGACTGGACCGACCTCTACCGGTCACGCAACCACCCGCCGACATTAGAGCGCTCCTGAAGGAGGAACTTCGTGATTAGTGACGAATAATAAACGCCCTCTGTTGTTGTGCCGAGTACGGCGACGTTTCAGGTGCGGGCCTAGATAGATAGATAATGTGGTTGTCGGGGACGAGTGGATCGGCCAACCCTCACTTCCTTAAGGCACACCGGTTCTTTCATCACCAGTTTCACAATTGGCGCTACCGACCTCGGCCCAATTAAGGGTTGCAATTATCCTTCGTTTTTCAGCCTTCCTCTGTTTTATTAGGCCCGGGCCACTTTCAGATTCTCGACCTAATAGACGGGACGGTCATCATTGATGAGATCGGCCATTCTACCTAATAATTTTTAGAGTTTTTTGAGCTGGTTAGACCTCGAAGCGTACGTTGAACCGACTCACCTTCAAACCTGCAGGGTGCCTCGCCTGCCTGTTGGCTCCCCCCAGCTTCACCTACGTTATCACATTGGATGCATCAAGTTCGAGTTCCCATCCCTACTCTAATCTCCGGATAGCCAGAGATTTGCCCTCCTCCCACCCTACTCTGTGTGTGTGTGACTCTACTTAAGTTTTTTAGGTTCAAATGCAAGGGACCGCGCCACTGCGCCCATCGCTATGGGCTGCCATTGGGAAGAAGCTAGTTTGATATTTGGGATCAGATCCGACTTCATCGAAATCTCGGCTGTGTCGAGATATCAATTCCATGCGGTCCTCTCTTGCCTAGCCTACTTCGACTGGGATAAAGAAGGGTTCGTGCTTCAACTTTGCCGAAATTTGTTCTCCGGGTAGAGCTAATATCAGCGCCATCGAAGTCTCCTTCCTGGGGGGGGGGGGGCTTGATGCATTCTAGATAACGTGGCTGATAGTTTGGATGTGTCCACCATCCTCAGGGGTCGATGGGTGTTCAGCAAATAGCTCCGTCCACCAAACCTTCCCCCTTATAAGGTTTCAATTCCTGATCGTTTTTTGTTGTTGCTGCGTAAGCATTCCATTTTTCTTTTGGCACCACAGTATTTAGCGCTCTACCACTGAGCTACTGCGCGCCTTCCGTGTTTTTGGGCGGGGTGGTCAACTTTTTTGGGCTTCCAATAATCGCAGACTCCCTGGATAAAGGGGAAATCTGACATCGGTCGCCCCGTGACCCCTACAGTAGGGACCGAACTCGCACCGAGAAGAAAAACCATCCTGGAAATTTTTACCACACCGGGGATTCGAACCCTGGTCTTCTCGGTGCGAGTCAGCCACTCTACCATCGTCTACTAGGGTAGCCCTTAGTTATACTTGGTGAAAATTTTTTTGCGACATTTTTTTCATAAGTCCTACTAAAATTTTCCCATTTGGTAAGACAATAATTCCTGCTGAAGATGAAGTTGAACGGATGAGGGGAAGACGTGCCACATTGATGTTAAAGTTGCGAAAACCATGAGAAATTTTATAGCAAAAAAAAGAAAAAAAAATTTTTTAGAAGTTTTTAATATTGCTGCAGGGCCCTCTAACCGTCTGCAGAATTCTCGAGGGGTTGTGATTGGATATTTACACCGTTAACCCGAAACACAAGATTGGAGCGAAAACGGACTTGTCAGCGGGAAGGTGGCGGACAGCAATTAGACAGGCTAATTAATGTGAAATAATCTTAATTCGTACAGAGTACACTTGTACTTGAATGCATGAAAGGAATTATGATATTTTTCGAGGTATAAAATATTTAACTTGAATTTTCAATATACTCTACATTTAGCGCGCTGTTACTTCTATTTCACAACTTCGCGCTCGATGTGGCACGTTCTCCCGACGTTCGATAGATCTAAAACTTTGGTTATCTCATTTTTTTATTAAATAGAAGAATATTGGGTGCAGTCGCGCCCAAAATTTCATGGTCGAAATATAAGGGCCACCTAGTGTCTATACACATGAGAAAAGTTGAAGAGATCACTGTTTTAATATTATTTATGTATCACCACTGTTGAGAATAATGCATTCCATCTTGTATGATTACGTGGATTCGCCTTTAGGCATATGTGAGCGCGAGAGTGCGAGAGCGAACGAATAGCGTCACTTCAGCAAGTGCTAGCATATAGGAAGGTTGTGATACATTGTACAAGGTTATAGAAGCAGTCCATTATATATGAGTGTCGGTCTAAGAATAATTATACTTAGTTTATCTATAATTGAAACGTTGTAATAAATATAGTCAACACGGTACACAATATTTAATTCCACTTCATCCAGCAATCCACAATCAACAACCACTTTTAAGAGTATAAATTCTTTTCTACCGAAGTGTTGATTGTGGATTAGGAACGAATAGAAATTTGTTCCCAGCCGCTGGCAATCGATGCAGCAAACTCTGATTTTCATGAAGATCCGCAGTCCATTTATAATCGTTCTAGGTTCTCAGGTTTCTTATTTGTGAAATATTACGTCATTTCTGTTTTTCCAGGTAGTAAATAACGCTGCATTTATAATGCCTCTCAGCATGCATTGCAACGAAACGATTTTACGGCAGTAAAGTCTGGAATATGCTAGCAAAAGAGTCAGTATCCTTTGAATTATTTAATAAACTGGAAAAGTCGACGCGAAGCAATAATAAACGTACTCTTGGTTTCTCAAGGGAAAGGCAAATGCAGTAAGAAAAGAAACGGTCACGTTTCATGGGGAAACGTCACACTCTACTACGTTCCTGATATTGAGTTTTCTTTTTGTAAAAGGTTGGTGTTAATCAGATTGTTTAAATCTTTGACCTGAATTTTTAAAAATAATATCATCTGGAAAATAAGTGTACAAAATAAACATTGAACCTTTGACTGATGAGTTGAACATTAATATACACAATAACAAAATTATTTCTCGTAAGTCAACGATTCATAAAATTGTTCCGAAGTGCTTTATCGACTAATCGTTTGATAATAAAATTTAATATGTCATAATAACTTTATAAGCTATTGTGTCTGAAATCTAATATTTATTTTTTATTGAATGATGTATTATTTCAGCAATGTTCTGTCGTTTTTCCAATACGATTTGATAGTTAACCGTTTGCACTCGGAAATATTGTAACTCGAAAATTAAATTAGGTCTTTCGACCTAAAATATTTCCATTCCCTATCATTTTTTCAATTGTGTAGATACGAAATAAGTATAATATACCTCATACAATAATGAAATGTTTAGTAATTGATTAGATACCGACATATTGAATAATGCAAACAATATTTTAAGAGTCATTGTTCGATTAATTTTTAGTCGTTTTTATTCATTTCGTTGTTCCGAGCAACCGAATATCACAATTATTTCAAGGTCATGTTATTATACAAATCTAAATGTATTTTTCGATCATCTACCCGGTGCAATTTAACAAAAAATGTAGTTATGCATCAAAAAACACCGATGATAACTTGGAATAAACTTGATAACTTCGAAAAAATGACTTTCAGAGAATAATATTTTATGCAATATACTGGTTCCTTCAAATCATTCAAATAGTACACAAAATAGTTTTCGTACCCCACAATTAGAGGAGAAATTTAGGTGGCCTTATTTAAACGGAAAACCCTGTATATTTTCAACTTCCGATGAAACTTTCCGTCTATATGAACAAATGAAATAATAGAGGTATTGCTTATATATATATAAGGGAGTAAACTGGGATTTCACTGTACACGTGTAAACGGGAATGTTAACATGGTACCTATGCGATTGATTCAAGAAATTATTTTCACAAAAGTGGCACGCGGCGAAATACTGTCGAGTTTCTATGACGCGAGTAGAACTAATATCGTAATTAAGCCTTCACGGTGACGAGAACTGAATTTGAGGGAGCAGCGTCGTGGAATTTCACGGGATCGAATCTAATTCCAGCCCGTGCGACTATGCACATATTTGATTGAAACATATGCATCCAACCAGCTCTTCGGAATCGATGAATATTCAACGACCCGTCAACATCCTTAAAACGTGTCCCGTAAATGTAAAGGAGGCAACTCTTCAGGTTCATTCCTTATGTATCGAATTTAAACGCATAATTCTTTACAATAAGAAACAAAAGAAGAATGTATGTATGTATACTAGGGCGGACCTTATTTTTTGACCAAAGAATTTGAAGGGTGGTATCTCAGAACACTGACACTTTTAATTATGAAAAGTACAAAATATATTTATATAAATGAATATAGCTTGTTCGTATCTTAACACGTGTAGCTGGTACAGAAACAAGAGACGAAAGAAGTACTAAACCGGATAACAAATATGTCCGAAAAGAAAACGTATAACAAATGTTCCTCATAGATGTCGCGAACAGCTTTCAGAATTTTTTCCCGCACACTCCCCCCTCCCCAGAATTGTGACAACTGTTGAGCAAATGATCGGGAAAAAATTTGGAGCCGATTGAATCATTTACCGGAAATCGGCGCGTAACGAATTTGAAAAAAATTTTTGTCTTCAATCTTGACACAAATATCGTTTAATTTGTCTTTTTTCTCTATAAGAATCCATATATAAAACTAGATACAATCAAATATAATATATATGTATATATAATTTTCGATTATTGCAAGCGGTAACATTAGCATTAGTTGCTCAAATATCAAAGAAATGGAAGAAAAATTTTTTTAAAAATTTTTTTTAAGAAATAAAAAAAGATTTATTTAAAATACAAAAAATTTTATTTAACAAATTACGTTTGTTTCTTAGGTGAAAAATTTATGTATTCTCGTATAAATTACATTGTTGATAAAAATAGTCTCAAATGAAACCAATGACCATGAAACGTGAAGATCTGCTAAAAAATCGATTTTCGATTTTAGGGGTAATTACAATAACTTCCCTATAAAAT
>CM052340.1:347799-367162 GCA_028455595.1 Lasioglossum vierecki | reverse complement strand
AATAGTTTGTGTACAGATGCTGGCATAAAATACCAGCCGTAATTTTTTATAAAATATTTGGCCGTATCATTTGTATACTTCTTGAATTTTTTTATGTTTATTCTCTGCAAAGACGAAATTACCTGTAATATCATATAATTTTTTTAATTAAGGTTGTATCAAAATCTATTCAATACAATACAATACAATACGAATTATATTATTTATAGAATTTTTATGGTAATTGTTGTACACTGGCAAATTTCATGAATATCTAAATTACCTGTAATATAACGTGAAATATTTTAATCAATGTAACCTTGAGTTCAGTTATTTCAGCAGAAACTTTTGCGTTGGTAAAAAATCAGCGTGCAGTATTGCCGTCATTTGACGAGCCCCATCCTTGTTTCACATAATCAACATATAATCCCAGTTTATCTTTAAACTTTTCTTGAATTTCTTTTTCTTCATTTTTCATTTCCTTCGTATCTGGTGTACGTGCTACCCATTGCTTAAATTGTAAATTGTACGAAATGTGCAATAAATGGTCCACTAATGCAGATCAGATAGTTCTGTTTCAACTGACTGCAGGAACAAAATCGAAGCCTTAAGTGAAGGCTTATCTGCAGTGTAGAATAAGCACTTCAAGTAATCTAAACAAATCTTTCAAACGTCTTAGTTCGTTGCGGAGTTTCAGCGCGGGGTCCGAACGTATACGCATAAAATGATACGCCGCGGATGGAATAAAATATAATAACTTTAAAAGGGGGACGAATGTGGACAAGATTTTTGCATGGTCTTATAGGGGAAGATCTACTGAAAATATTCTATTTTGTTACAGTCTATGATCTCTTATGCAAAAAAAGATACACCTTGTCAACTGTAAAGTATTTTGAGATTTGTCTTTATTTCATTCAACGTTACATTTAAAAGACATTATATACAATAATCATTAATGTCAAGCACGATTTCTTATCTCAAAAGAATGCTCTTCATAACAAAAAAAAATCGAAACGAAATATCAACTGAGCTCTTCAGGACACCATGAAGAAACAGAACAGTTTCTCCGCGTAAAAGATTCCAATTTCAATGTGACCAACTTTAAGTCCTTGTATATTTGAAATCTGAATTATATTTGATTTATTTTCTTCATTTTCGAAATCTATGAACATTTAAGAAGGGATACATGTTGGTCTGATATTAATATGTGACTGTCGATTTTTGGCGGAATGTCACTGAATTTCTCGTTTTGTACCCTGTGCGGCCCTTCAAGGAGATACACCCCGCACTAGTGGGGATAGATCTGGGAAATTTGCAGGTCCAACTTTTGGGACATTTTTGGATGAAATACTATACCATGATAACTTGATATTCTAGCATTGAAAAATGTTGGTTATGACCTTTCCCGGTTTCAAATCAATCGCCGAATATCGATTGGTTTGTAAATTGATCGTTGATTCGTTCCGTTTCAAGAGTTTCACGTTGTCTCGGTAGATTGTACAGTAACACGATAAAAGCACGTGTTTTCACTGTTTTAAGCAATTAAAAATATTTTTATAAAACAAGCGAGTAACTTATTTCAAAATTAGATACTCAATGGTTAAACAACTGATGTCAATAATCAATATAATATGATTTTGTTTAGTAATTTACAGACGCAATTATTAATTTTCGAGAAGATAATCTGAACATAGATCGAAACGTCGAAATTTGAAGTTGTATTGATGCTCTCGATGCACTGATCCGATTAATTTTTACTTAGAAACAATTCTGCAATTTATCAACTTCAAATTTCGACGTTTTCAAATTTCGATCTTTTACAAAAACAAAAATACGATCGATAGAAAGGAACATTTATCGAGAAGCACAGCGCATAAACGACAAAAAGGAACTGAGAGTCGAGGTAGCCGGCACAGTTCAAAAGGCTGCGTGTCGATTACAATGTTAATACAAGTAGGAAAGTTTTTTATTTTTAACCGACTTCGAAAAAGAAAGAGGTTACTCAATTCAACCTGTATGTGCCTTTTTTGTTGGAGAAAATAGTATTTTAAATAGTACAAAATAAATAAATCTATTTATTTTAATGTATGTGTACAACTTTGAAAATAAACTGTTCCATTTTATGTAGTAGTTTTTGAAAATGAAATAATTTACCTTAATGAACTGGGTCCCACTGGGTCAATATTTACCTACAGTTCTAGTAGTCTATTATCTAACATTATTCTAAGATGTTTGGTTTCTCATAATCACGAAAAGCATAAATAAAACATTAATTTAAGTTTAAAAAGGAAAAATTTAATGTTTAGTACATGTAATATGTAAGTTTTATTGAGTTGGAAGGGGTGTATGAAAGTAATTTATTGAAAAGCCGCACATTTCAAACCGTTTATAAATCATCACCACATCATATTTCATAAAGTGGCAATGTGCGTCAAACACATCGATCCATCTTGAGAGTCGTTCGCGTCTCAACAGTACCGGTAGTACTTTCTGGTGTCTACCTACCCTATTACTAAAACACTTAAACTGACCGATAAAGTTGGCTGTTCAATACATTTAGCGATGTATTTCAAGAATAAAATTATCAATATACAGGGTATCCAATTTTCATCAATTAATGCGATTATCTCTAGACCTACTTGTCATTTGAGAAAATATTTCATACGAAACTTTTATGTTTGGAGAGGGGTGTAATATAGTGCCGCTATTTTAGTGCGAATTAGTGCGAATCTGTGAATTGACGGATTCTGGAGCGTTCCCCGACGAGCTTCCGACACGGTAAAATGAGACGCGTATCGACACCTTGCGAGTGTGTCGAGAACGGCAAGTTTCAGGGCCTAAGGCCAGATCTGGAAAAGGAACCCCGACCTCCGAAACTCTCGGAGGTAGACGAAAGCCTGCAGCAAACGTCCGACGAGAACCATGGCCAACGTTGCGAAGTCCCGTACGGACAATCACGAGAGGCACCAAACAAGCACCCGGTCAACCAACTCGGAGGCGTTTAAGGGGAAGAACCCCCGACGAAACCGTCACCATTTCGCGTTCCCCACAATAAATGGGGTTCCGGCGAGGATGGTGTCAGCGATGACCACTGAGGCAGGTGCCTCCCTTAGCTCCAGGCGAACCGAGCAATTTTCGCGTTAAGGTCCGGGGCCCAAGTAAGAGCAAAGAACAGGATTGGAATTACGTGAAGCCCCCCCCCCCCCTAGCTGTAATGCGAAGAGCGGGTCGCGGGGTGGGGAAGCGCTAAAAATAGTGGGAGACAAAGGGACCGAACACCACCGGTTCCCTGGGTGTGGGAATTTACAGTTTCGCCGGGCAGCGGTGTTCGCCTCTTCGAGGAGATGGCGCTGACGGGCCCAGGGTCTGTCGGTTCTCTCACATCCGGAAAAAAGGTCCGGGGTTCAAGAAGCATCGTCGAGACGGTCCTGATACGCGAACGTTGCCTTCGGGAAATTTCGGCAAGAAGGTCGGGTGGATGGAGCAAGAATCGATGCGATTAGCTGCTGATAATCGAAGATCACTGTCGCGCTAGCCCTCACGTAGAGCAAATTAAAAACCACATGAACTGCATTAAAGTGCGCCTGTCTCGTAGAGAGAATTTCGGTATCACGGCCGTGTTAAGCTATCACGTGAGAGTGGAAGTCTGTTCGCGTCCAGTCCTATCCAGCCGAGACAGTGATGGGATTCTTGGCGCTTTTCATGCACATGCGCGAGTTTCGTCGGGAACGTGTCTACGTCTACGACCGAAATTTGTGGGAAACTATTGAGAGGAAAGTAGTGGGAAACTATTGAGAGGAAAGTAGTGGGAGACTATTATGGGCGACCAAGGTACCCGATCTGAGGCCGTCTGAGGCTAGAATCGTAGCGCATGCGTATGAAAAGCGCCAAGAATCCCATCACTGGGCCGAGAAGCCAGATTCACGGCAGGAGCGAATAGGCCACCTGGACCGTTCCACGATAGAGAGAAGACGGTCAGTCGCACAGTGATCTTTCGTTATCGTGTGGTAGCGAGTTGGCTTGATATTTGTCGTGCAAGGACAAACGGTCGCCGTTTCGTCCTCGGTAATTCGCGTTTACCGAGACGCTTGGAGTCTCGTGCCGTCGCCTCGAACTTCGTCGAAGCACTTTGAGCGTTTCGTAGAGTATCGAGAGATTTCCCTCGCGTTACGAGATCAGAAGCTTCCTCGGAGGAATCGCGTCTTGCGAGAATAGTTTGTCCGGCATTCCGCGCTGATCCAGAATCCGGAAGAATCGTGTAACGTGGCGTGTTCCGCGTACGACGCCGCGCGCCCCAATCATCTTACGTTTCGCGAGCGTTTCACGTGCGAGAGGTATCGCGATAGCCTTGTACCGCGCCGTCTATCTGAGCTTCGCATAATCCCGTCCCTCAGGAAACGAATTTTCATCGGTACTCGTCATCCGCACCCTCACGCGCGATATAAAATTGACAAAATTTCGGAGGTTTAAAATTTTCGGAGGTTTTCCAGCCTCCGCCAGGACACACGGCGTGACATATATATATACAACTCTTTAGTTGGTCTTCTCAGGGTTACAAATTCTTATCTTTTCTCTCCTTTAAACTTCCCATTATAAACCTCATTACTTAACCTATCGCTTATTCTGTATTCTTACATCTAATGTCTTCCAGCTATTTAAAACTAATTCTTAACTGTATGTACACAATTATTTACAATTATTACATATGCCCAGCCAACCAAAAATCCAAATCTGGTCGGCCTACTGTGCGTGTATATGCCGCGCCAGTGCCGTCCGTATGACGAGGAATTGGACATGGGCAGGAGGTCGGCGTAAAACCGGCATCAGTACCCTGAATCTGCCTTTGGGGCAGCACCGTCGCACTGATGTGGCGAATGCTTTTGTGACAGCACCGTCGCACTGATGTGGCTGGTGAATATTAGTTTACAGGGCAACACCGTCAGCGAGGGTAGGTCGCACTAATGTGGCAGATGTTGGCGAAGTATATTTCTATCGTACCAAATATACAGCACTTGTCCCTTTTATTCAAATTCATTCTCGACAGTTCGAAATACACATACGACTATCTTTATGCGACGGTGCTGCCACAAAGCGATTCAGGGTCCTGATGCCGATTTTACGCCGACCTCCTGCCCATGTCCAAGTCCTCGTCGTACGGACGACACTGGCGCGGCATATGCGCATACAGGGGGTCGACCAAAATTGAGCCAATCGTACCTTGAGCAACTCCGAGCGTCGATTGGACTAAGATCTTCCGATTTCTGCCCTAGGCCGGCCTGGCTCAAGGCACGCCTGGTTAGATGGGCGTATATTCTATCCTTGCGAGAGATAGAGATATCCTCTTGTAGCCTATACGTTTACATTCTTGTTCTATCCTCTTCACCCTTCCCTAATTCCGGACCCACCCTCCAGCTGCCCATTATCCATCTCCACCCTCCTAACATTCTCTCTCTCTTTCGTTCCCCGTCATTCCTCAACCTCCCTATATTCCTTCCCTCCACTCATCTATTTTGCTAATCTACTCCTCCCCTCCACCTTTATTTGCCAGGATTTCCCGCATTCTCTCCTGCCATACTTTTTCCTCATCCACTCTCATACATACCTCCCATACATGTTCTTAAGACTTATTCGCTCAGCCACACACTCTACATTTTCTCTGATCTTTGTTCATCCAATATTTCCTTCCCCTCATCTCGTTTCCCAGCCTAAAACTAGCTATCCTCTGCCATTTACTCTGCCCCCATTCTTTCTTTAAGTACCTCGGTGAACTTTCTTTCTTCACCATCCCGTACTACTTATTATATCTCGAGTTTTCTATTCTCTTCCATCTCTCCTTTCTTTGTCTTTTATTTTTTCTTTTCACTATCTCTTCACTTATAGTCTACCTTCTTCTCTAACATTTCATTCCACTCCTTCCCAGTGTTCCGGTTACAACCACAGTATTTCGCGCATGCGCGACGATTCCAGCCTCAATAACGTAAGCTTTTCGATAAAATAGGGTACCTTGAGCACCCCGTAGATTTTAAAAATTTATTATTAGGGGTGTGCGGGCCGCCCGATTTTCGGGCTCGGGTCGGGCTCAGACTTTCGGGCGGGCTTGACTCGGGTGCCTGATACTTCATGAGGTATCGCGCGGCCCGAGTTTCGGGCTGCCGGAGAGAGTGACTCGCTTCGCGTCGGACGCGTTCGGAAATGATCGGACAAGTTCGGACGAGCGAGTTATCGCGATACCCGAGAAGTTTTCGGCGAGAACACAATTAGAACAAGTCTGCGTTACACGTGAAAGATTTAAAATTAAAATACAATATTTCTGGCATTCTGATGAATTTGTTACGAATAAACTTGCATATGTTATTAATTAACTATCATTAACCTGACAAAAATTCTTAAAAGATGATACATAATAAAATAGTTAAATAGGAATTGTTGTACCCCGATGAAATGTGGCAAAAATGGCAGTTTTAAATATAATATAAAATAAAATACATATTATATATTAAATCTTAAATGATATGAGATATATTTAATATGATATATTCATGAATATAAATATAAATCTAAATCTAAATATTAATTCATTCACTGTAATAACCCAAACACGGACGCGGTTGATAACAGAATCATCACTGTAATTGTGATTTAACTTACTTTAAAAATTAATTTATCTTATTTAAATTAAAATTTAGGAAACATAATTGTTCGACATTTTCTGTTATCAACCGCGTCCGTGTTTGGGTTATTACAGTGAATAACTCGGCCCGACACCCCTATTTATTATATGAAAAGGCAAGTTAGAATGATGAAAGTTAGAACATATGAAAAGGGGTTAAGCTTTGTAGTATTGTACTAAAGCGTTTCTAGTATTGTACGAGATTGAGAATAGGAAACTATCTGTAAATACGTGAGAAAGTGTGTGATATATATATATAGGGTGTCCCGAAATTCCCTCAGCATCCGGAAATGGGAGGATGCTGAAATCATTTCAAACAAGATTTTCCTTTACGAAAATGTCATCTGAGGCTTCGTTAATAACTTCTTAAATCATTAAATTAATAATCATATATATATATATATATATATATATATATATATATATATATATCCACAGTTTGTTTTCCACAGTGTGCTTTCAAAAAAAAGTTTGAAGACTCGGCGACGGAACAGGCTTACGTTACCGCGGAGCGGGCAGGAATACGCAGAATTCAATACAGTATTAGCGATAGTTTTTTGCAAATATCTGGAAAACTAAAATCGAGCGGCTGTAACATGTATAGGAAAAAGTTGTTCAAAACGTAGAAATCTGTAACATATTTAAATTCCATTAAAATCTGAGAGGAGATCCAACTTCTAAATAATAACCATTTTTGCCATAAATGAAATCAATAAATGAAATAACTAGGGGGGGGGGGTTGTTACTCGCTCGCTTTGTGAGCTCGCGAGAGTATTAGTGTTGAGATGTAATTATTTTACTGTATGTTTGAATGTGTATGCTAGCCGCGCTTTTACTCGTGATTGGTTGAATGGTATGCCTGGCGTGTTATTGGTGCATGAGGTATGCTACACATGTATGAGAATGACTCGCTCTCTCTCATTTCTTTGTCAGCTTTTGTAATGTAAAGAGAAAGGTCAGGACATTTAATTTACCAAAAATGTTTATAAAGCTTTAATATTGTAAGGTTCTAAGGCAGAATGTGTCAAGTTATTAATTCGCATAAAAGGTATGTTATGTATGAACTTTTTGTACAACCTGCGAATGAAAATTATTTAATTTTGGAACACACGTGGCCTGTAATGTGATCTCTAATAGATTGAATTTACATTACAGGCGCCTTTAAGAAGTATTTTTTTTTGTTTTCGTTTGAAGAAATATAAAGCTTATATAACTCATTTAATAAATGTAAATATATAAAAAGGAGTCTATTCAGTTATTTGATACTCCATACACACAAAGCTAGTCTGTTTGTAGTAGTCAGATACCTAGTGTTTAACAGTTAGTGGTACGCATGGCTAGTAGAGCCTGCATCTATTAATGTTTTTTATTTTGTGTGTGACTCTCCATGAGCCACACATAGAACTTCCCGATTCGTTAGTTTCTGTATATTATTATCATTATTTATTTAGTGTACGTTTTGTAGGAAATGCTAAAAATTAAAGGGAATCCCTCCGTCATGCCCAAACACATGACGAATGTAGTCTTTTGAATTTTTCAAGAAGACAAAAAAATAAAGTGTACGTTTTAAGAAGATTATACGTTTTCAGGGAAATTCAATAGTTTTTTACTTATCAAAATGTTTGCTATGTGGCATCGCATTAAACCAACATCGCATGCTCGTTGCTCGTTTGGTTCCTTGTTATAGTATACTAATGTTGCAAAATATATTATCTTAATTAGTTTGTCCCAAACGATACAACTCCTCACTATCCGGGTTTGCAGTATTGTTCTTGGTTTTCTTCGATACTGTTAATTTAAATTGTCCCAAAATATATAAACCGCTCAATTTTGAAACTCTGCTCAGTGCTACATACAACATTTGTAAAATTTGTTTTTCTGATGTTTTAAAATTCAAACATACTTTCTCGTATGTATGTCCCAGACTTTTATAAATCGTAATCGCTTCATCAGGAACCACTGGAAATTGACTACGTGTGGTTTGATATTTTTCCTCACTCGAAATATTTACTTGATTCGATATTTTTATTATTGGTGTTAAATTTTGATGAATATTTGCCGTTATCATATCACCACGATAAAGAGTTCTTACTTTCACTCCTACTCTGGCCAATTGAAAATCTAACCACAATATAGACGGAATTTTAGTTTTTTCTTGAAAAGTAATAAATTTTAATATTCCGCATGTGTGCTCCATTAACCAATCCGTCTTCAACATCAATGTTATTAATAATTATCATATATTTTATATTAATTTTCAATTTAATCTCAGTTAATAATTCGTTTCGAACTGATTTTTTTTTCAAAGAATGTAATATAAAATGTTTTTTGTACTTTCATCGATATTCTTTGAAAAGGTATTCTCGAGCGTAGAGATAAAATTCACTCTTGCATTGGGATAATTTTCGATTATTGTAAGCGGTAACATTAGCATTAGTTGCATAAATAAAAAAAATGAAAATAATTTTAAAAAATGAAAAAAAAAATTAGAAAAATTTTTTATGGAATTAATTTTGTTTCTTCGGTGGAAAATTTCCGTCCTCTGGTATAAATTACATTGTTGAGTGAACTTCTTTCGAAAAAAACTAAAAAAACTAAAAAACTACTGGATCAAAGTGGACCAAAATCTAATCAGCTCAAAGTTACAGCGGGGCACATCAATTGCATCATTCATCATTCTGATCGCATTGTTACTTTTTCCGAAAACGTTAACGAAAAATTTGATAACATACAAACGGACATACGCACGCACACACACACACACACATACAGACATTTTGATAAAAATAGTCTAAAATGACTCCAATGACCATGAAACGTGGACTGCCACTAAAGAATCGAATTTCGATTTTCGGGGTCATTATTATTATATGCTGTTTCCTATAATTGAATTACACCATTTTCATTTTGCATAAAGATGGGCAGTCTAATCATAAATAAGCGCATACATAAAATATAGTTACGTGTAGTGTGATGAATATACCAATATTCTCACCAGGAATAATATAATACTTTGAATTTATGAGAGGTGTTTAGAGACTTCTCATTGTTAAAGGTATGTTCCGTCGGGATCGAAATGAACGGGATCCTTTATGAGTGTTTGCAAGCATTGTGAAATGATAAGTGTTAGTCAGAGGTGGGCATTATTAGGCCAAACAAATATTTCCATTACTACTATTTAATATTTTAAATTTTATTTTTCTTAAAGAAAACAGTATTTTAAAAAAGATAAACAATTTCGAAAATATTTCTATTTTAACAATCTGTATCTCAAAATAAAATATTTCTATTTCAACAATTTGATCCACAAAATAAAATATTTCTATTTTAACAATCTGAAACACAAAATAAAATATTTTACTCTTTGTATTGCTATGAAACTCTGAGAAACCGCATAAACATACAGTCTTATTTTATCGTTCAGAAACGATTTATACTCATAAATTCATTGAATTCGAACCACAATTTTCAGTAATAATATTTAACCTTGAAATTGAAATTAAAAAGACAAAATACAAATATTTTCAATATTCTTCAAATAAAATGGTATTTTCAACAAGTACTGCCTCAAATAAATTATTTTATTTTAAAAAATTACTGCATCAAATAAAATATTTTATTTTCAAAGTTGCACACATACTTTCAAATAAATATGATTATTTATTATTTACTATTTAAAATGCTATTTTCCCCAGTTCTGGTGTTAGTCATGCAAGCATTTTGTTAGTTAGCAGTGATTCAGGTATTCCTGAACCGGTCTTTAACTGTTTTACAACTCAATTGTGACACGAATGTGCGACTAATGGGATATATCAGACATGTGCATCGCCTGTTTTACTGCATCCGTTATCGGTCGCGTTACGGACGCCATAAAAGATTCTTGTCGAATGGAGCATAATGCCGCCTAAAGTCGTACAACACCTGGGAACAGTAACTTAGGAGATGCCGAGTCCACGTGTTTGTATTTTACATGTGCAGTGTGGTGAGTTTCTACATATTTAACACTAAACGTACCACGGCCGGTCAAATGACCGGTTTTAGATTTTTAATTTTATAATTATTGAAACTATAACGTTGCTTATGTCACGTCCAGTGGTTCTGCCATGAGTAATGATTAATAAACTCAATCATGTAATTTCTGATTTTCTTTTAGTATTTGTTCTATTAATATTGCACGAGAATTATAGTGAATTATAACAATAAATATTATAATTAATATTCGAATTATCATATTTTATACTATATTGCGAGCGATAGATTTAAGTAAAATCTATTTTGAAACAAATGAAATAATTCGAAATATAATATGCGAGCGAATAATTAAATTATATATCCGTTGAAATTGTTCATCACCGAAGTATGTAAAAACAAATAGCAACAGTAGACTGATGACTAATTAACTAAGAAGTTGCGTAGAGCCATATGAAACCACCCCAAGAAGATTAAGCCTAGAACAAAGGATTGGCGAAGTTATAAAAAGACATCCGTTCAAAATGCAAACGTGAAGAAGAGATTACGAAGAATTGTTGAAGATGAAACCACCCCAAGAAGATTAAGCCTAGAACAAAGGATTGGCGAAGATATAAAAGGATGGCTCATCATCAGACAGTCAGTTAATAGTTGAGATCAATTGGAGAACACGGTTACAACGAAATATAGTTCAGTCAGTCAATAGTTTCATTCAAGACAGTGAAAATTCAGTGATTGAATCGAGGCGTGTATTACCCGCCGGAATAATAATAATTATCATCATCATCATCACCACCATCAACATCAGCATCATCATCACCACCATCAACATCAGCAACATCAGCACCAACACCAACACCTCAGCAAATACCAACTAACAACACCGAAATTACGAATAAAAGCGAAAACACCTAACGGTAAATAATAAGATTTTATTAAACTTAATGTATCCGAAATTTCAAGCTTAAAATATATCTATTGTTCAATTTTTATTTAAATTCAATGTCTCAAATTATTTTAAATACCACTGACTTTGATCTCCACGACCATTTCCACGAATAAAGTTACCACCTTAGATATTATTAATAAAAACAATCCTCAATTACCCGAACCGAAGCCAGTGAAAGCAGGTAGGTTCAAAACTGCGTTATATCTCTTTTATATTAAAATCTCTAAATTTCAATCAATTTTCATCTCTAAACGTCCACCTCAGGACGTAACACTTACATGGAAAATGATTCGATAAATTTATTTATCCAAGCACATATTGCAATAAAAATTGCACGAAATCTAAATGAATAGAGCCTTGTCAATTTTATCAGCTAAAATATTTTAATCGCTTTCAGTGCTCGGTATGTTTAGTGTTAAAGTCCGGCATCCTCCAGGAATCTTTATAGACAAATTGCGTGGCCGATACTCGTAACTATCATTGTATTTTCACCAGGACTACGTGTATCATTTTCAAAATGGAACACCCTAGTTTCCATGATGCTTGACCCCATACCACTTTGTGTTCTCATCGTGATGAGTCGAACGAAAAGGTATACAGGGTGTCCCAAAATTCGTGTACTTCCCGGAAATGGGAGGTTCCTTGGGTCATTTGAAGCGACATTTTCCTTTACAAAAATGACGCCAGCGGCTTTGTTTAGGAGTTATTAACAAAAAACACAGACCTTTCAGAGCGCGGCTAGAGCGGATTGATTCTGGCTCGGCCAATGGCCCTGCCACGCTAAGCGGTACCTGTCGCTGAGTCAGACTCCGTTTGCTCTAGCCGCGCTCTGAAAGGTCTGTGTTTTTTGTTAATAACTCCTAAACAAAGCCGCTGGCGTCATTTTTATAAAGGAAAATGTCGCTTCAAATGACCCAAGGAACCTCCCATTTCCGGGAAGTACACGAATTTTGGGACACCCTGTATAAAGCTAAAGGAGTTGGAAAATTTTCTTCTTGAAGGAGGTATAGTAGTCGCTCGTTCTCTGTCGGGGGTCGTCTGTACGATCTCTGACAAGTGCCTACTCATTCCACTGCCATGCCGGCTAACGTCGTCCCGCACGTCACGCTGTAGTGTGACATTTCGATCAGTTAGTGGAACTTAATTCTGAAATTGAACATTTTTTAACATTACGTGTTTCCTCTTACGTTCAACGAAATATTTCCGTAACTCAGAATCGCCACTGTTTTGAACTTTTCATCGCATTCAGATAAGAAAAATAAGCCTCAATCAACTGAATTCTTCTGTCTATCCAAATGATGAAACTGCATCAATCGTCAACGATGCTTTACCTAAATAAAAGTGTGTGTATCTGAACCTCAATTTTTTTTGTATTTATTTCAGTGATTATTCAATCCTTTGTAGTGTGTTTTCAATATTTTCAGTTTTTAAATATTACACATATAATTTATCATGATTAATAATCATACACAATCGAAGAACTTTTCAGAATTCACCAATGTTCTATAGAGTAAAATTTTTATTATATTGACGATTATGGACTCCAAATTACACTAAATGTATACATTGAAGTCTTGCCTCGTGAGATATAAAAGTAATTTTTGCGTTTGTCTGCGTCTATGGGAGTTTCCATTTGTTTTCAACAGCCTTGCACAGTCACCTCATGCTGTTGTTACGGATAGAGAAAATCTTCCATTCGTTTCCCACGGAAATCTTTTCCAGATCTTCTCTGGACGGAAGCGTCCTAGACAACCTCTCATATCTTAACTAAATTTTTCCATTAAGCTCTGGCTCCGTTCTAATGGGAAATCATAAAAACTAGAATTATTAGTCTGGCCCTAAGTGCCCTTAGATATTGAACAGTGCACCCTATTCACTGTCGGGGGTATATAAACCCTCTGACTCTTACTCTCGTAGGCCAGTACTTCGGTAGACACGTAAAGAGTCGCGTCGTGCTGAATCTCGCTGCAACACTTGTCAATGAGATCGGGCTAAAGTTCCCTTTCGAATCAAATTTAACCGTATAGATTCCGCAAGTCCGGTACAAAATCTATTAGTAAAACATACTCTTTCTCTTTCTATCCTTTGATTCTATTCGCGACAATTACACATGTACAACACAATTTAATTGAATATATTTGTAATGTACTATAATTTTCGTGTAGATTCACTAAACCTTTAATTATCGTTCCAATATCCTAAACGAACAAATTGAACGTTCCCACACGATACAATCTTACCGCTCGGGTTGTATCAATTATATTATACAAGTTACGAGGCCCACTAAAATTCCCATTATTCCAAACAAAGGTCTATATTACCCAGTGGCTCCCCAATTTCGCATTGGGTTCGTCCACGCAATCTATACCATCCTAGCGGCTCCCTGATTTCGCATCAGGTTCGTCCGCATCCTAACAGCTCCCTGATTTCGCATCAGGTTCGTCCGCATCCTAACAGCTCGCTGATTTCGCATCAGGTTCGTCTGCATTTGACTCCATTCCTAGAGGATCCCTGATTTTGCATCAGGTTCGTCCTCGCAGTCTATTATCCTAGCGGCTCCCCAATTTCGCATTGGGTTCGTCCGCGTACTTTAACTAACAAATTGATTCCATATTCCTAGGGTAATAACCCTTCGCCGGCCACTCGTGCTACTCACGGCCCTGGCTCGTAACACTGTCGTCTAGAGTCTAACCCGATTTATCCGAGCAAAAATGTATATGTTATTCATAAATCTGCACTTTGATTGTTACGTATTAAATTGTTATAGTTTTTATCGTTATTGTTTAACTGTTGTTGTGTTCTATTATTATTATATTGCATAGTTTTTGCCTTTTTTTACTACTATTATTTAACATATTGTTTATTTTGGCGATTATTTCACACTTAGGTAGAGGGTCTAGGAGACTAAGAATGGTGAATCGGCCCCACCCTGGATTTTTATTGAAATTGTGTGGAAAACGTTGATTTTAGGTTGACAGGAGAGATAACCCCTAAAATTTCAAATCTCTAACCATTCATATAAAGATTATACAAGGATAAATACCCTTAACTATATCATTTTTTCTCGGTTCTTAATTAAGATATTCTGATTTAAAAAGAAAAACGAAAATACTCGTACTTACGTCCTTTATAAAATATATTTTTTTCATTAGTGTCGTAACACTAATTAATAATTGTTATCAGGATATTGAGACCCTTCTTAATCAATTATTTCTTATTAAACTCAAGAGACGTTATGAAGGTGTAAATGAAAATTCTAGGAATCATAATGTACATAGATTTATTCAATCTTCTCCTCTATTTTCCTCAATATCTGCTACTGTATGTATTACATTAAATATATTCGTTAATATCTCCGATAGTTTTACAATTTCCGCTTTAACTCGCCCATGAGCTGAATAAATAAATAATCGTAGATAGATGAGAACAGCAATCCACTGTTCTGTTGCCGTTAGCACAGTCATATGTATATTGTGTGATAGCGGTACAACTAATCGAATGTGGTACATATTCAATATAGCATTATTAATATTTGTGGTTAATATACCTCGAGTGATCTTTCACCCTTATAATATTATTAGATTCCTTTAAATATTCAAAATTTAAAATATTATCATCCGTCATTAATTACGCGAGATAACATACTGCTTGGGTTAATTGATAGGTACCTGTAAATAATATTACATAAGTAGTATATAGTTTTATATATTATAATATTATCTTCCCCCCCCCCCGGATTTTACGGAAATAACTGAGAAAGATTTGAAAATCTCATTTACAGGTACGTACACGACTTAACACAATTATTTAACCGTATTGTGTATTATATATGAATAATATTATCAGAAGTTGCAAAAAAGAGGGATATATACATATGTACATATCAATAGTTTTAGTAGTAATCGTAACTTTTCAAAGTGTTCTAAACAATCAATCGACGATTCATCAGAGGGAACGTTTTTGTACAGAGCTGGGGAAAATAGTATTTTAAATAGTAAATAATAAATAATCCTATTTATTTTAAAGAATGTTTGAAAATAAAATATTTTAATTGATGCAGTAATTTTTGAAAATAGTATTTTATTTGATGCAGTAATTTTTGAAAATAGTATTTTATTTGAGGCAGTAATTTTTGAAAATAGTATTTTATTTTAAGAGTATTGAAAATATTTGGACTTTGCCTTTATTTTCAATTTCAATTTTAAATATTATTGCTGAAAATAATGGTTCGCATTCAATAGATGAATGAGTGGAAATAGTTTGCTGAAGATACGATACACTGTGTGTTTGTCAACAAACCTCTATTGGCACAAACAATACAATATTCTATTTTGTGTTTCAGAGATTCGTAAAATAGAAATATTTTATTTTCGAGATTGCATATCTTATTTAAAATACTATTTTCTTTAAGCAAAATAAAGTCTAAAATATTAAATAGGATTGGAAATATTTGTTTCGCCAAATAATGCCCACCTCTATTAAAATAACAGTATGCGTCTAAACTTCTGATATACACTGTGTATTAGACAGTTTACGTGTGTCGAGTATTTCATGTAACGTATGTGATCGCGAATACGGTGTGAATTTGTCTTTTAAATCCAGTCGGGGTCGTAAATTTCAAGTTTGTCTACTGTGGAACGCTGCTGGTTCACGAGTTACTGCTGCTATTGCCTGCCAAATAGTCTTTGGCAATTGGATCAAGATAGCGGAGACGTCGATACGCGTTAAAACGTGTTATGACTTGTGATTTACATGCAACGGGCGCTTCTGTGCTTTTGTAAATTATGAGATTGTCGACCGAGAGTTGTCGACGGAATACTTCGGCATGTATTTGAATTGATAACGTGCGGGCCGTTACTCACTACACGAAACTTTGAGAACGAGTATGTTCATCCGTAATGCGTTACGTTTGCCATTTTCGGAACTGCAATTACTGTTTGTTTGAGACCCGATTATTTACAGGAATCGGCACAGACACTTACTTGTTTCATTATGAAAATTTAGATGCTGTTATTTTATATGGAGTTATTTTATTATATTTATAAAGTCCGATTTTTAATTACACTGTCCAACAAATTTCAACTTTTTTCATGTTTCCGCATACCTGTTGGGTGGACCTTATAGAGTTTTTCGCTCTGATTCCGAATCAGCCTTAATTTTTCTCATACACGCACAGTTTTTGAGAAATTTGAATTTCAAAAAAAGACATAGTTTTCACCCAACAGTTATATGGAAATATTTTTGTTGTTGGACAGTGTAATTGATATTTCATATAATAAATCTATACATAACAACCCTCTCCAGTAGGGTGGACCTTATTTATACTTGGTAAAAATTATTTTGTCGAATTTTTTCAGGACACCCCTAGAATTGTGACACTTGACGCAAAAATAATGTGTGCAAAATTTGAAATCGATCGGATAACGCGAAGTGCTGCCGCATCGACTTTGAAAATTGGTTAATTTTGTAACTCAATTTTCTCTACTGTAGTATATCATTAGTATACAGGGTGTCCCAAAATTCGTGTACTTCCCGGAAATGGGAGGTTCCTTGGGTCATTTGAAGCGACATTTTCATTACAAAAATAACACCAGCGGCTTTGTTTAGGAGTTATTAACGAAAAACACAGACCAATCAGAGCGGGGCTACAGCGGATTGAGTCTGGCTCGGCCAATGGCGCCGCCACGCTAAGCGGGACCTGTCGCTGAGTCAGACTCCGTTTGCTCTAGCCGCACTCTGATTGGTCTGTGTTTTTTGTTAATAACTCCTAAACGAACCCGCTGGCGTCATTTTTGTACAGGAAAATGTCGCTTCAAATGACCCAAGGAACCTCCCATTTCCGGGAAGTACACGAATTTTGGGACACCCTGTATATTGTTATATACCGTTGAATTTGTCTTTTTACACACTATAATAATGTAAAAACAAAATGTAGCACTAATTTAACAAAAAAAATTCATGACCTTGAAATCTCAAAAATTGAATTTCAAAAAATTTTTTTTTTGCATTATATTTAATTTAATAAACAATACAACTTTTGTCTAAGAAATTTTTTTTTCTTGTGATCTGTAATACTTTCGCGGACATATTCGGTTTCGATTCTGGATACGAAATTCAATTTATTTATTGTTCTCCAAGCATTCTAAAATTTTTTAAAGAGTGAAACATTTGGACATGAAGATTTTAACATTTTTTCGTGAAATATACTATGTAAAATGAGGTAAATATAAAACACAGGCTCCTCGGTATCGTCCAATATTTATGGACGTGGTATCATACAAACTATTCTGTTCGTAAGATATAGCAGTAATAATATTATATAATTAAAAAACTGTAATCTTAATGAGAGTAAAAATTATTTCATTACAGTTACGAAATCTGCATTTTTTCTGAAGGAGTATAAATGGAAAGGACTGAAGGACGTATAAATGGAAATGTCTAAATATTTTCGCTATTTATAAAAATATAAAACAATTTCTTCTACAAAAGTTGTATTGTTTATTAAGTTAAATATAATTTTAAAAAAAGATCTTTTTGAAAAGTAAATTTTTGAGATTTCAAGGTCACGAATTTTTTTTTAATTAATGCTACATTTTGTTTCTACATTATTATAGCGCGTAAAAAGACAAATTCCACGATATATAAAGATATATACTAATGACATACTACAGTAGAGAAACTTGAGTTACAAAATTAACCAATTTTCAAAGTCGATGCGACCAGACTTCCCGTTATCCGATAGATTTCAAATTTTACACACATTATTTTTTCGTCAAGTATCACAATCTTGGGGGGTGGCCCAAAAAATTCGAAAGTCGAAAAATAAGATCCACCCTACTCTCCAGTCTCCCCTGCTGGATTTATTCGACGATTCTAAAATATTTGATCACGCAAGCTTAAATCACTTTCGAAATCGAATCCCTAAGCAGTACACTAACCATAAAATTCAGTCACTATAAAATAAAAATTAATTTTCTGTCTCACTTGAAACATTACCTCGCAAATATTCATGACTTTGAGATTCATGAGAAGAATTTGCAGAACAAAAGATCGAATGAATTCATGCGATACATCGTACGAATAAAATCTGTCAAATGCTAGCCGCACAAACTGAACCTAGCGTGTGTCGTGTCGATTATTGCGAGCCGTGAACGCACGCAAAGCCAATTAAACACAGTTACAAAATTTCAATTTGCGTGCGAACCATTTACACGCGTATCCGCCTTCGTTTTAACGAAAAAGTCAACTGAAAACCTGAGCAAATACGTTTAAAATTCCGATAACGATCCATCACAGCAAATTACATTATCTCTGTTGTGCAGGAAAATTGTATCGTGCCTGAGGGTGCGATCGGTCATAAGGCAATTGTAAATGGATCGGTAAACCGAGGACGGCGAGCAGCTATGAATTGCAAATAGAGCTACGGAAAATCACAAGTGTTTGCCTTGCAAACATTACGAGACGCGACGTTCTTTTATGAAATCAATTAAATATATATTTATGGTTTCGGCGCGGTTCGATCAATTTAACAACAACAGCAAATGTGCAATTATTAATACATTATCTTGACGTTTCGATCCCAATGTGGATTATTTTCATAAAGAAATATAGGTGAAGTAAAAAGTTCTGAGCCTTTTTTTGCCTTATTTCGACGATGAAATTAACTTACTTAGGATTATCCGATTTAGATCAAATATGCGCCGTTTTGTTCGATGACTTTTGTCCATTTTGATGGCAATTTCATAATTCCCCGGTTGAAGAAGTCCTCGTCCCTAGTGTTAAAAAACTTGACCAGC
>CM052340.1:324123-340331 GCA_028455595.1 Lasioglossum vierecki | reverse complement strand
ATATATAAAGAGTTAAGTTATCAAAAAGATTATTTACTAAATACTATTGTATATATCGACCGCCGCATTGTTATGACTAATATAAATAAAAAATAACAAAATATTACAATTCCATTTAAAAAACAACAGTTAACGGACCTTTTTACATTATACGAAATATAAGTCCTAAAGACACTAGTAAAACCTAAGAAACGGACGTTTCTAGAACGATAAAAATTTAAGTCCTAAGGATATTTATAAAACCTAAAAAACGGTCGTTCCGTGAACGTCCAAAATTGAGGTCCTAAGGATATACGTAACACTTAAAAAACGGACGTTACAAAAACGTCTAAAATTTAAGATGTACGGACATCCTTCGAATGATGAGAATGGACGTAGGACGTTGGAAAATAACTGGACGTAGGACGTTTGAACATAAACTGGACGTAAAACGTACGTTCTATGGACGTATGGTGATGTCTGAGTAAATACATAGGCATCATACTAACCATTTAGGTATTATACCAATTTCATATCCATAAAATTTAAAAAATCATAGGGAATATGCTAGAAGTTAAAATAGGTCCGAGTGCTAATGGTTAAAATTTCCCCTTAAATCAAAATTGACGGTTTAATATCGGGATGGCAAGAAATTTCGGTATGTTCGGGGGAAATAGAGCTCAATTTTTTTTATCTAAGCAATGAACTTTAACGAATAAGAAATTTTTCCGTTTGTTCGATGATCTTTTGCCAAAAAGAATACATAAGAAAATATTTTCTTGATTAAATTTCATCGCTTGAATAAAGTATTTCATTTGAAAATATCCAAATTACTTTCCTTGACAACACAATAGTTTTAATTCCAACTCCTCCAACAGGAGAGCTCCGCACATCTACTGTAATAATATCCCTCCGTATAAAAAAGACAGATAAAGCAATAATTTCTTAAAATTTGTTTTATATCGTGCTATTAATCCAGTCATAAATATTTTTACACTTGACGTCACGAATATAGTAAAACTTGTCACAAATCTGGATAACTATAATCTTGTTATTGTGTTATTAATAGACTATTTTTCAAATTTCCTAAGCCATAAATTCTTAAAAGTTATTAAGTATTATGTTAACGTTTCATCGATGTAGTGTTAAATACGTCGTTACAACAATATTCATTTTATAGCCCCACCGTATGTATTCAGCATCTGAATACGAAGACGAAATAGTATTTGTTATTTTATAATTTATAAATGCAATCAAGAAATTATTTTGATCATTAATTAGAAAAATGTAAGCAGATACTCATTAAAGATAATTGCTTACTCGAACAGAGGGGAAGCGATCCATGGTTTATAACTTGCAAACCTTATAACTGTAGCAATTAGAAATGTTATATTACGACACTTGTGGGATACAAAAGTTTCATAGTTTCGAACTGCGAAATTTTGTTCTGTAGTATCGTTGGAGTGTCATCTCCTTTTAACCTGATTCATTCTGTCCTAAGAGACCAATTTCAAGTTTCAAAACTCCCAGTTATATTTTTTTAAGTTACCAATAAAGACCGTTATAACTCAAAAATCTTAAACAACATTCAGGAATGAAAAATCCCCTCATACTCGCAGCGTAGAATTCTACAAGCCTATACAATGTCATGAAAATCCGTGATTTCATACATATAATGTGGAGAAAGTTTGATTTCTTTCTGATACCTCCATAACTCTAAGCAAAATAAATGAGTTATTTTCTTATAAAAATACAGGGTGCCCCACGTACATAGTACATAGTACATAGTAGATAGTAGATAGCAGATAGTAGATAGTAGATAGTACATAGTACATAGTACATAGTACATAGTACATAGTACTAATTGATTTTGTTCCATGGCAGGCTTAAAATATTGATATCGTTCCACATATTGATTTCTCGAAAGAAATATCAAAAATTCAAGCCTGCCTTACTATTAAGACTAAAAGCAAATTAATCTTGTTCCAAACATTTGTTTATCTGACAACCGGAAGTTCCCGAAAAATCGCGGAAACAATTACGTGGTACACCCTGTATATCCAACGTGGATGGAACTTCCGGACGTGTCCGGAGAATGCATGTTCATGGAAGCAGGTGGGGAAATGGTGAAATGAGAACATAAAATGAACAAGAAGGCGTGGATGAGTGGAAGAAACAAAGAGTGGTAATAAGGAAACGAGCGAAGTACAATAATGCCTCAGTAACCTCCTAGAAGTTAGAATTAAATAATTTCAACAATTGTGCTGAATTGTGGTATGTTTGTGCTATATTGTGCCCGAATATTATCCCTATAATATGAAAAATAAGATGGAAAATTGAGAAAAACGATTTTTTCAGTAGCCCCCCACTTTTCATTTTTTCAATTTTTTCAACTGTGCTAAGTTGTGCTAAGTTGTGCGAAGATTGTGCTCAAGTGTTACTTTTAAAAAATTATAAATAAAAGAGTTATAGTAAAAAAACGTTTTTGACAACTAATTAATGTTTAAGTAAGAAATAGTTATCCAAACAGCATATAATCATATATCTGAGTTGTACTAGCCTAGCACAAGTCAGCACAACTTTCAAATTCCCCAGCAAAACGATATAAAGGGCACTTTACTCTTGTACACAGCCCTTCGCGCTAAGACAGTATGTCATTTTCCGACTTTCTGGTCATCCGACAACGTTCATATCGCATATCTGAGTTGTGCTAGCCTAGTACAAGTCAGCACAACTTTTAAATACCCCAGCACAACGATATAAAGGGCACTTTACTCTTGTACGCGGCCCTTCGCGCTAAGACGGTATATCATTTTCCGACTTTCTGGTCATCCGACAACGTTCATATCGCATAGAATTTAAAAGTTGGCAGATAAGCCTTGTAAATAGTTGTATATAGGAACCTTAAGAATAAAGTCGAAATCTTTTTTTACAGTAGAAACTGAGTTCTGTTATTATTCTGTTATTCTGTTATTAATCAAATTGCGAATGAATTAACATTATACATATACAGTGGGTGTACAGAGTGTTCGTACACCTTTTAAAATGGAATAACTTTTTTATAATTGTACCCAACGACCTGATTTTTTATAATCAATTAGAAGCATTGGTTTATGAACTGATAAGCAGAAAAGATTTTCCAAAAGATTATATTTTACAAGATTCCATGCAAAAATAAAAAAGGCATTTTTTCAAACTTTACATGATACGACAACCTATTAAAAGTATTTTTAGTAGCGTTAGCATTTTGACAAAAGAAGTGGAAAAGAATACGAAATTACGAATGGTGGAGACACTTAACATTGAAGCCGGCGAACCTTTTAAAAAATATGAAATAACTCGTGTAGATTTAAAAAACTATGTTGATAAAGGAATTGTACATTTTATTTCCCATAAAATACTAAGATTTTTTTAAAGATTCTCAATTCCTACAGAATTAAAAAAAAAAAGATCCCGATTCATGGAAAGATGATGGGGATTTCTTAACTGGATTGTACAAAACATAAAAGTTGTTAACGACACTGCTTAGCGTGGTATTAAACTAATTCAGAATTATAATCCACCCTAATATACGTACTACCTGGAATGCAGGTGCTCGAACTAAAATGACCCTCAATTAAAATATGGGAAGTGCATATGAAAAATGATTTCGATAATATTTCGTTAACTATTAGATCAAAGACCTATAAAGGTCATATAGGGATTGAAAGAGGTAACATGACAAGCAATCGACGAGTGGTTGGGAAATATGAAACATGGCCAACAGAAAATGTGAAGTCAAGATGATAGAACCGGGAAGACAGTGCAAAAAGAGAATACAATCAATAACGTGGTAGAAAAGCGAGCAGGGTTGGTGGAAGGGTAAGGTTACCAGAAGGTGTACACAGAAGTTAGAGAAGATACGGAAAAGTATATAGAAGAAATTACGAAGAAAGATAAGGAAGTTAGAATGGAAATGAAAAAGTTAGAATCAACGAGTAAGGAAACGTCGAAATTACGGAAGGAGGGAACAGAAACTGAAAGTAAAGAAGGGAGAATATTAGGAATGCTGATAGAATCAGTGTAGACAGAGGCTAAAAAGGAGATACGAAGAGGATTCCGTAAGTTTCCAAAAAATGTCGTTGCATCAGAAACAATTCTAAAATACTATAAATTTTAGTTCGCGTAGCATACGACGCGTCAATTCTCGTTGAACACTATACGGCTAGGACGATTTCCAGGGATCGTCTAGTGACAATTCCCGATGGTACCATAAAAGTCGTCGCCCATCCAACTACACAACGTCTCAGTAACAACAGGTCAGGAATAACGTATCCTTGCTATCATAGGACGAATGATTATGTAAATAAAAACTAGTAGGGCCTGCATCTATTAATGTTTTTTATTTTGTGTGTGACTCTCCACGAGCCACACATAAAACTTCCCGACTCGTTAGTTTCTGTATATTATTATCATTATTTATTTAGTGTACGTTTTGTAGGAAATGCTAAAAATTAAAGGGAATCTCTAGGTCATGCCCAACTACATGACGTATGTAGTCTTTTGAATTTTTAAAGAAGACAAAAAAATAAAGTGTACGTTTTAAGAAGATTATACGTATTCAGGGAAATTCAATAGTTTTTTACTTATCAAAATGTTTGCTATGTGGCATCGCATTAAACCAACATCGTATGCTCGTTGCTCGTTTGGTTCCTTGTTATAGTATACTAATGTTGCAAAATATATTATCTTAATTAGTTTGTCCCAAACGATACAACTCCTCACTATCCGGGTTTGCAGTATTGATCTTGGTTTCTTCGATACTGTTAATTTAAATTGTCCCAGAATATATAAACCGCTCAATTTTAAAACAGTGCTACATACAACATTTGTAAAGTTCGTTTTTCTGATGTTTTAAAATTCAAACATACTTTCTCGTATGTATGTCTCTGACTTTTATAAATCGTAATCGCTTCAGCAGGAACCACTGGAAATTGACTACGTGTGAATTGATATTTTTCCTCACTCGAAATATTTATTTGATTCGATATTTTTATTATTGGTGTTAAATTTTGATGAATATTTGCCGTTTTCATATCACCACGATAACGAGTTCTTACTTTCACTCCTACTCTGGCCAATTGAAAATCTAACCACAATATAGACGGAATTTTAGTATTTTCTTCAAAAGTAATAAATTTTAATATTCCGCATGTGTGCTCCATTAACCAATCCGTCTTCAACATCAATGTTATTAATAATTAGCATATATTTTATATTAATTTTCAATTTAATCTCAGTTAATAATTCGTTTCGAACTGATTGTTTTTTCAAACAATGTAATATAAAATGTTTTTTGTACTTTCATCGATATTCTTTGAAAAGGTATTCTCGAGAGTAGAGATGAAATTCACTCTTGCATTGGGATAATTTTCGATTATTGTAAGCGGTAACATTAGCATAAGTTGCATAAATAAAAAAAAATGAAAAAAAAATTTTTTTTATTTAAAAAAATGGAATTAAGTTGGTTTCTTCGGTGGAAAATTTCCGTCCTCTCGTATAAATTACATTGATGAGTGAATTTCTTTCGAAAAAAACTAAAAAACTACTGGACCAAAGTGGACCAAAATCTAATCAGCTCTAAGTTACAGCGGGTCACATCGATTGCATCATTCATCATTCTGATCCCATTGTTACTTTTTCCGAAAACGTTAACGAAAAATTTGATACCATACAAACGGACATACGCACCCGCACGCACGCACGCACGCACGCACGCACACACACACACACACACACACACACACACACACACACACACACACAGACATTTTGATAAAAATAATCTAAAATGACTCCAATGACCATGAAACGTGGACATCTACTAAAAAATCGATTTTCGATTTTCAGGGTCATTACAGTAACTTCCGTATAAAATCGGGAAGTTAATAAATTTTTTAAAAATACCACGTTTTTAAAAACAGACTAAAAAGTATAAAATAATATTTCCTATTTGCATACAGATTCCTAACCCCGTACAGATAGTCTTAACAATTTGTAATTGTGAATTTTGAATAGCTGTGAAAATACTTGTCCGATATAAACGAAGAACATGGGGCGCATGCAATAGATAATTGATGCATGAATAGTTCACCTATATATTACTAGAAAGTTTCGCAAATGATATGAGCTGTTGTGTGAGTTATCTCAAGAGCAGCTACTTTCTACACTCGTTACTATTATCTTGCGCCCCACATTTTTCCTTTTAAATCTTACAAGTATAATTGGCAAAGTCAAAAATCAACAACGCCATCTTGAAAGGTCTAACGAAGGCATGCTGTTAGAACATGTGGCCGCAAAGTCAGTCGTTGAGTTAGTTGTTGTACACCATTCGTTATATTCAGATCATATATTAAAGTTAAAGCATATATACGTGAATTATTTATTTCCACCCTGTTAAAGTCCAATAAGTATTTTCACAGCTATTCAAAATACACAGTTAAGTACAATTTTTTAGGACCATCTGTACTGGGTTATAAATTTGTATGGAACTAGGAAACCATTTTATACTCTTATTCACATTATTTTATACTCTTTAGTCCGTTTTTTAAAAACCTGGTATTTTTTTAAATTTATTTTTATTTACATATTGTTTTCTGCTTTTTAGTCTCGTGTATGTGAAATTTTTCATTCGGTTTTTAACATTCACCACATTATGAAATTGTTGGATGACGTGTATGTACATTTACATTGTATTTAGCGAAACGACATGCGAGCGATGAAGTGAAGAATGACGATCAGATAAACAAGTGAAAGAACGGTAAAAGAGAGTCAGTTGAGATGGGTATACCGTGAGGGATGGTTCGTTTTATGTAAATCGTTAAATATTAAATTTAGTTATTAAATTAACTAAAAGTCCAGGCTGTACTTTTTGATCCCATGAATTTACAAGTATAGAGAAATGTTTTTCAGAATAATGGTCTTGACCACATATTCAAAGCTCATTGAAATCGGTGACCATTCACATAATCGAGAAACTCTTGTTCGTTGCGATGTCATGGCGTACCGCCAACGCTCTGCTGCTGGCGCGGCGCAGCAGCTCAGGTCGCGCTCTGATTGGTCCTTTTGTGATTCACATATTCTGCATAAAACAATAATTTACATTATTTCAATATAATTTATGATTAAAAATAATTCTTTTCAGCTTTTCGGTGAAAATATTGCACCATTGCCACGGTCTTTTATGGGTTCTTGATAATCTAAAAAAAATGTTTCAAATAAAAAAGGAACAGTATTCAGACGTCTACAAATTTCAATATATGAAAGTTGGAAAAACATTTTGTTTTCAACATAATTGAGGTGAATTTGATTTTTTAAATGCTAAAATATATTTTAGATTTCATAATATTGTAATTGATCGCAAAACGAATCCAACGATATATAATATAATAACTTTGAGCCTATAAATAACGTTGTATTCATTTTTTCCACTTTTTCAAGCCAAATACCCCACTGTGCTTCGGGCATTTAGCTTAAAATCAATTGCAAAATTTATTAATAAACAGACAATAAAGTGATGTAATAAAAACGTGGTAACAAGAGAAGTTTCAATGTCGTGCTGGTACAACTATTGCATGTAGAAAATATTATTTAATATACAGTGCCGGACAAAATGTACATTTTATACACTGTATGTATTGGATGCGGCCTCTAAAGTGAGCATACTGAATTTGAAGTTTGCATGTTTTTAGAAGGGATGTTAGAGAGAACAAACTATAGACTTAGACTGATCCTAATTATATAAAATAATAGGACGGATAATTATTCGGAAAGTACCATCATCCGATTTTGATGAAATTTAAATATGTTATAGATTTTGACATTTTGAACAATTTTTTCCTTTCCTAATGTAGAGGGGTCGCTTCTACTTTTCGAGATATTCGCAAAAAACTATTGCTAATACTGTTTTGAATTTTCCGTATTCTTGCACACTCCGTGGCAACGTAAGGCATTCCGTCGCGACGTCTTTTTACGTTTTTTGTTTAAACACGTTGTGGGGATAAGATAGAAAACGTTGCTACGCAGCGTGTAAGATCACGGAAAATTCAATATAGTATTAGTAATAGTTTTTTGCGAATATCTCGAAAACTGTAACCGAGCGGTGGTAACATGTATAGTTCAAAGTTGTTCAGAATGATGACCTTGACAACATATTTCAAGGTCATCAAAATCGGTGAGAAGGCCCTCAAAGTAAATAATTACCATACTATTTTCCCCAGCTCCGTCCCAAATCCCCAAAAACTGTCCAAAACCCCTAAGCGTACTTCAATTTCTCCAAAAATCTGAACTAAAAATTCGAAAAAAGCAAAATGGCGGATGCAATTTGACGAACATATACATTAAAAAATTGTTAATTCTGTTTAAAAATTGGCATTCCGAGGTGTATCGTACGTATTGCGACCACAATGGACAAGAACCGATTGGGAAAATTCAAAATTGACCAAACCTCGTGTCACCACTTCTTCCAATGCGCCCGAAACGCGATAGGCTCATGACAGGATGGACGAAGCCGAACGTTAATGGAGTGTGCATCAGCATCGCAGAAATTAACATTCACAATATTTTGTCCAAGAAATAATTAAAAAGTTATTTAATTACATTTATTATTTAATTGACTTGTGCCCTTCGCAGGACATTACAAGGTCACACTAATAAGTTAAATGTATTCCTTCTAACCATACAATTTTTATTTGAAACGTTTTTAAGTATCATTCATACTTTCCGAGATATTTTAGTGAAAGCTAAAATTTCCCATCTTCGCCACAAGATGGACAGCGAGTCACAGTCTTTCTCGCTAGTACTTGATCCGTCACCGATCAGTATTCAGGGTGAATTCGATAAAGCAGGACACCTAAATATCTCCGTTACTTTTCGTTGTACAAAAAAACTTCGTAGGACAAAGTTACACTGTTTGAAGGGCCACATATAACGGTGCAAGGGAAAAAAATTTTCAAGGTCATTTTTATGAGATTTCAAGGTTATCGATGTTTTTTTAAATGGAATGATATATTTTCGTTAACGTAATGTTGTACCTGACAAAATAACGAATTCATGCACGTAACACAATATGACCTTCAAATGACCTTCAACCCAGAAGAATGGTATAAATAATATTCAACGTGTAAGATTCATTTGATGTATTCCTGGTACGCCAAATGTTCAAAAACATTCCCTTGAACTGCTATACATTCAAATGTATCGCAATACACAACATAATAACAGACAATTATGATATACCTTCACCTATACGTTCGTACAGAATCGTGTTTATCCACTACTAATTACTCAGAAGACCTTCTTCCTATCAGATTTCCACAGTTTCTAAGATTTCTATGACCTAGTGATAAGGCAACCAAACTATCTCTTCAGATTATTGTGAAACAAAAAATATTTGTTTCGTAATGTGCGTGGTGTCAATGGATCTGACTCGTATATTTTTCTCGAAAGGTCTTTTTTCTGAAGTTATGAAGGTCATCAATGTTTTTTTGATACATAACTACAATTTTCTAATTTCATCGTATAACTGATCGTAAAATACATTTAGATATGTATAACATTATAACCTTGAAATGACTCATCTCGTTACACCGAGCAACCGAATATTAACGTCATTTCAAGATCATGATATTATACATGTCTGAATGTATTTTTCGATTAGCTACACGATGCAATTAAGAAAATATGTGGTTATGCATGAAAAAATACCTATGATCTTGCTAACTTAAAAACAAATTACTCTAGAAAAAATACATGTTTTGCAATAGAATGGTTTTTTCAAACTATGCAAGTATAATACAAAATATTTTTATACCCCCACAATTAGAGGAAATATGTAGGTGGCCTGACTTAAGTGAATCACCCTGTATACAGTCTTCAACCTCTCTCTCACATTTTAACATGAGCTTCTTTCTCACTTCATCTTCATTCTGAGCTCCCACAGTGGTACGTGAAAATAGGCAGCTAATTTTTTGGATATTGCAAGATAATATAAACTAACACCCTATGTAAGTTATTCGATGGAGGTGGGTTGAGGTTTTAATTTATCTCTACATCTTTAACCCTTTGCACTCCGAATTATTTTTCAATTTTATTGCAAACAACTATTTACTACTATAAGTGTTTTATTTGAAATTTACTTCAAAGCACAGTTCCTTGACTGTCACTTATTTTAAACAAATTTGTTTACTAATTATAGTAAATATAGCTCTCAAACATTGTTGTAATTTATATTTTTGGTATTTATATGTGTTTTTAACTAAAAAAATAAGAAAGTAAATAAATAAAGGAAGTAGCAAATACATATAAGAATACGTTTCATTTACATTTTTTCTGTCTCTAATGTCGAGTCACAGTCGACGAAGGAGTGTAAAGGGTTAAAATGTATGTATTCACTTCCGTGTAACTTTTAATCGATTAAGATTAACAATTCAGCACTAAAACCAATTGAACTTACCTTTACAAACTTTATCCATTATGTAGTGTGAAATCACGGGATTTATTCGCCAACGACTAATTGTGTAACAACGGTTTTATTCGCTAGCAATTTTCTGTACAGAGATACCTAAATAGACAGCCGTGCTAACCCTTCTCTCACACATCTCACCCATTCCACTAGTTGGTGCCACTAGCTTTTCCCTAGGCTGTCGCCACAGTAGTATAAAAATCACTAGCTTCCAACATGGCTTATACACTTTGCACTTACATTTCGTATGTACGCTTCTGCGCGTTAAAAATGCCTGTCTAAAAAAAGCAGTTTCAACTACGACTGCAACTCAGGTAAAAAAAAATGCAAGCATTTTCACGTTTACCCCAGTACGGAGTCACTATTAGAGTACCCATTAGGGTTGTCCTTAGTTATACTTGGTGGAAATTATTTTTTCGAATTTTTTTGGGCCACCCCCCAGGATTGTGACGCTTGACGAAAAAATAATGTGTGCAAAATTTGAAATCTATCGGATAACGGGAAGTCTGGTCGCATCGACTTTGAAAATTGGTTAATTTTGTAACTCAATTTTCTCTACTGTAGTATGTCATTAGTTTATATTGTTATATATCGTTGAATTTGTCTTTTTACGCATTATAATAATGTAGAAACAAAATGCAGCATTAATTGAAAAAAAATTCATGACCTTGAAATCTTAAAAATTGACTTTTCAAAAAAAAAATTTGTTTTAGCATTATATTTAATTAGTAGGGTATATAGGCGGGTTCTAAAACACAGTTATCATTACAGGGTAGATTCATACCTTACCGGCAGCATAATTTTACACTATATCGCGACCGCTTTTCGGGGAGTGGGGGGAGAGGGGGAATCATGTTAGAACAGAACCATATTTTGCGGGGGATGGGGAGAATTTTCGAGGAAATAAACCTTGGACAGTTGTCACGCCATGGTTTGCAGGGGGAGGGGGTTGGGGTAGTGTGAAATACTGCGATCCGTCTTATGAAGGGCATTTTTCCAGGTATTGCGTACAAGACCAGCTTCCTGGTATTGCGTACGTGTGGAGTGGGAAATTTTCGATGAAATAAACATTGCCGGTGACAGCGAGCCCGCCTATCATTTCATATAAACATCCTTTGACCCACTTACAGCCATCGGCCGAGGCACTGTTCTGTTTACTGTCAAGCATCCCTATTCAGGACGTCACGTGCATCCATGAATCCTTCCAATCTTAAGTATCGCCTCGACACTGCTCAATGATTCTGTTTAAAACTCGATTAGCGCCGATTAAAACGTATACGGAGATGTCAACAAACGTCTATCCGCCCCTCGAACGAGTTTGCTAATTCTTTAATGATGAAATGCGCGTCGTAGCCTGATAGATTATGGAAAACCACCCCGGTATCACGTACGAAGATTGATAGTTTAAATTGCATCCGTTATGAGTCGGACCGCGATACGCGTCCGTGAAATGACAATGATCGTGCACCCTCGTCGCGTCTGAAGTGTCGAACGGTTTCTCGCAGACATGACAATGCGTTGCCGTATGAAAATTTAATTTTTCCGTTTCGGTTAGCGGATTCATCGGTACCGTTCTGTCGAATATCGGCTGTAATTTGTGACTTAGCTCGTACAGTCTGTTCGCGAACCACGCGGCACATCCCTCTTTATCGCGGTAAACCTGATACTCGGACAACGATTCGTCATAGCGGCAATGCATATAATACCCTACGCTAAACGCGTGATGATGTTCCTTGGACAGCAGCAGACACTCCAAGTCGGCGTAGATGACGAACGGCACCTGCTCTTTGTTCCTGTAGTTTTTAAATTGTAACCACTTATCTTCTTCGGATATCGGAAGCTCCAGAGCGCAATCGTTCATTCGTCCGCAGTCGATCGTATGACCGTTTAATCTCTCCGGTGTGGGAAAATATTGCAAGCACCTGTGGGAGTGAAAAAATCATGTCTCCTTTGCTTCAAAGAATTTTTAAAAAGAACAAAAAAGTTCAACTTACCTATCACAAATATACTTATGATTGTTCTTCTTGCTAAGCTGCGACGAAACCAATCGCGACAAATGTCGTATACACATGAAATGACCATGCGTTTTTGCAGCATTCTGTAGAAACAGCAAGTTGACGTGTCTCCTCCGTTTCTTCTCAGTCAAATGAAGCGTTACACATTTCTTGCGCACCCATTCGAACACGTTCACGGAATCATCGTTTTCTCGTTCGAATTTCCGAATGTCTTTGAACGACATAGGCAGTTGGAAACCTTCAGTTTTCGGAGAGAGAGAAGCACCTCTTTGTAGTCTGGATATTGTGACAAACGCGATGGATTTCTCTCGGCCGGATAAAGACCCGCCACAACCGCCCAAAAGAAGCACGCGTCGTCGTTGCTGATCACATTCACAACAGCTTTTTTCAGTTGTATCGCTCGAGGCACGAGGCTTGCAGCGGTGCAACCGGCTTGCAACGGTTGGTATTTGCTAAGGTTCACGATTAAATGCAATATCTTCGACAGCGCCCACCCGCTGTCTCGCTCTTGAAACTCTTCCACCGATGATAAAATCGTCGGTTTAACGTCTTTCTGGTACTACTGTCGTAGATTGCTCGTTCGAAATAGCGCAACGTTTCGCGTGCCGAAACTTTTCACGGAAACCTCGTTGCCCCGCTGCATGAATTCTGCCTCCAACGTCACGTTGGCTTTCAACGATGAATGCACGTTTAAGAATTCCGTAACGCGTCCCGTAATCATTCGTTTCGCGTGTTGTAAAAATTGTTTCGGGTCGATATGTTCGACGTTGATAACGATGCCGGTCGATATGCGATTTTTAAACGCCGACTCGATATTTTCCCATTGAAGCGTTGATGCTCTCGCACCCCTGCGATCGTATAAACCTCTACCGACGCGCGACGACGAAATACGATTATTCACCGAAACGTTCAAAGTTTTCATGCGACACATAGTTGATATTAAACTAAACTTCTCGCCCACCGATAATTCATCCTTTGCACTGGATAGATAATTGACACAACACTGCAGAGACTCGCTGTACGAGCGAAACCATTCGCGATACTCGTCCATAGTTTTCACCAGCACTGGCATGCGTGTCAAACACTTCAACATTTTTTTACACATTCCACTCATCTTGTCGCTTTTTCCTCTGATACGTTAATTACCGATACAACAAGTCCCACGGGGGCAATACGCGATATAACTACGTATAGCGACTCGTTAACGTATTTTAAGAAATTTTCACCGGACTCGCGAGATGCATGTACCCTTCCGAGAAAAAATGGGAACGATATCTCTCACGGATGATGACGGGTGGGACCACGCTAATCGCGAGAACAGGCCGACCGTTCAAGACGTTTGTTGACATCTCCGTATACGTTTTAATCGGCGCTAATCGAGTTTTAAACAGAATCATTGAGCAGTGTCGAGGCGATACTTAAGATTGGAAGGATTTATGGATGCACGTGACGTCCTGAATAGGGATGCTTGACAGTAAACAGAACAGTCCCTCGGCCGATGTCTGTAAGTGGGTCAAAGGATGTTTATATGAAATGATAGGCGGGCTCAGTGATGGTATTCGGGGCGCTTTTCGCGCGCATGCGCGAGTTTTGTCAGGGACGTGTCTACGACCGAAATGTGTGGGGAGCTATTGAGGCGAAAGTAGTGGGAGACTACCCGGCTATACCCTTTTGCGAAATTAGCGGGGCGATCAAGATACCCGATTTTCGTACTTCAGTGAGGCCTCCTGACGTCAAAATTGTCGCGCATGCGCGCGAAAAACGCCCCGTATACCATCACTGGGCGGGCTCGCTGTCACCGGCAATGTTTATTTCATCGAAAATTTCCCACTCCACACGTACGCAATACCAGGAAGCTGGTCTTGTACGCAATACCTGGAAAAATGCCCTTCATAAGACGGATCGCAGTATTTCACACTACCCCACCCCCCCTCCCCCCGCAAACCATGGCGTGACAACTGTCCAAGGTTTATTTCCTCGAAAATTCTCCCCACCCCCCGCAAAATATGGTTCTGTTCTAACAAAATTTTCAGGTCCAAATGTTTCACTCTTTAAAAAATATCAAACTGCTTGGAGAACAATAAACAAATTGAATTTCATACCCGGAATCGAAACCGAATATATCCGCGAAACTATTACAGATAACGTGATTCAAGAAATCCTTAAATTTTCTATCGACGTATTACAAAAAGAACAGCAGCCAAGAGAAGATTACAAAGAATTTTTGGAGCTAATAATTATTTTCCTGGGTGGGACTCCATCAAGAAATATAAGATTTCGGGCCCCAGGAGCTTTCCACCATATTCGTTGGATGGCAAAAGATTTATATTATTGAAAAATATATTTATTTAAAAATCAGTTTGTATTAAGCGCCGACGAAGAAAATGGAATTCGCGACATTTGCGTCTTTCTCGTTAATATTTACATAAAAGCATGGATTCGAGCTCCAATGGCAGCAGAAGCTCCACGTCAAAATTTGGAATTTTTACAGAAACTGTATGCATACCGTTCTATTGACGAAAAAATTAGTTCTATAGCATTAAAAAAAAATTGTAGATTCGCAGATCCATACACGTGATCTCAACAGTAACCTTCCGATTTTTCGTGGCTCCGTAAGTGTGTGATTTATCGTTTTTTTCCGGTCTCTTTATTCTCTTCTCAGCAAAGAGTCGCTAATCTTGTAGAATTCCCTCATGGGTCGACGATCTAGTGCTGTCCTTGCAGGCAAAACCATTCTTGACCGGAGAGTGAGACGTTGACGAGCCGGTAGCGAGATTTTGTTCGAAGTCTCAAAGTTAGTTTGGCTTTTCCTTCGTCTCTTGTTGACGTTTCTGGGTTGATCGATCCAATTCTAAGGGGACCCTTGTATTTTTCACCGCTGGAAATTTAAGTGAGCTAACAGACGTTAATAGAGCAGTCTCCGATCCATTTCAACATAAAATGTTAATGATGAAAAGAGAGTACAGCTGGTCATTCAAATTCTATTTCGCAGCTTTGCTAATTCTATAGAACGACGTCTGAGATACTGTTTCAAAATAACCATTAATTTCACTTGGATCACTCAAATATGTTCAGCTTGGACGAACAGTAACTACTAGACAGCGGATCTGTATGGAACATAAAAATTTTCTACCTGAATTGCAACATAATCTCCAGTGAAAAAGAAACTTATTATCGTTCTTAATATGATTAGCAGATTGAAAATAATGATTGAAATAATTATTAATATTTTTAATTCCTTATATAGCTGTGTATTAGAGCTAGAACCATTACCCGAGTGTATGAGATACCCGGGTACTCGGGTACCCATGAGACACCCGGATAGAGAAAATATACCCGGGGATCCCATGAGATAGCCGACTACCCAGGTATCTCATGAAACAGTCGGCTACCCGGGTATCTCATGAGATAGTCGGCTACTCGAGTACTCGGTTCCAGGAAATGAAAACTATTACGGATCGATTCCAGTTCTCAAAATAATTATTAAGAACCGAAATGATGTTATAACTGTTACTAAATAGAATATTGATTCTGACTTATATCTGGCTTATTTCGATTCTGTCATTCTGTGTTTTGTTTGGCCTTATATATTTATTACTTAAATAGTTAGTTATTGATATTTTCAGTTTAAACAAATAAATTTTTATAATTTGTTTCTTTAAACAATTGAATTATTAGTTGAATAATTATGTATTGTTGTAATAATTGTTTAA
>CM052340.1:289557-317793 GCA_028455595.1 Lasioglossum vierecki | reverse complement strand
TATAATATAATATAATGATGCAAATAATATTTTTATTACTGGCATCTAAGAGTTAAGTTATCAAAAAGATTATTTACAAGCTACATTGTTGCGAGCAATATTCCTTAAATTAAACTTAATCCCATATCGATGTCTGTGATATTGTTCTAGTTACAATTTAAAAATAAAGTTAACACTAAATTATTGACTTTTATAGCGCACAAAATTCAAAAAATATCAACTGATTAAAAATCGTTTTTAATCGGAGTATGAAATTTTACGACCTTATGCCCTTACATGAAAATCCGTGATTTCGGGAGTATTAATTACGTTTCATGAAAATATACCGGCTTTTACACGATAGGAAATCCTTTACGTGGCACTTTACAGATATTGGCTGATACCCAATTGATCCATAGAATTTTAAAGCTAAAAGCGATCATCGCTTAAGCGATGATATTGAACGATGAGTTGCATATTAAATTAATGAAATTCCCATGATTAGTGATTTAATTGGAGTTTATTTTGTACACAAATATTTACAATCAATATTTACAATCAATATGTACCAATGTGTTAGTAGTTTAATGTATAGATATTTTCAGATCAATTTCAAACGACCAGATCAATTTCAAACATCACCGGTACAAAATCTAAGGGGAAACGAAATGATAACATGTCGAGAAAAAAATCTGTGAATACGTAGTATTGGATAAATCACAATTTCGTTGAAATACTGCAAGTTTCACCCAGATTTTCATAATTAAAAAACGTTCGTGCCATAATCTCTCTATGTTTCCCATATTCTGCAATATTTCAGCTTTAACCTTCTCTCTGTGTACTGATATTCTAATGTTAATACATTTTTGGAGCAAAGCGAAAGGAAAAAAATATTTGCGGGCATAATTATTTGTCTATTGAATTTTAAAAGGTAAGTATGCAATACTTAATATATTTAAAACATATCACAGACAGCATTCGTCTACTTTATATTTCCCTTTTTCATCAGTGCGGTGTCCATGTGCACCCCATACGCAAAAAGAAAATTAATTTAAATAAAAATTATCTGTCTCTATCTTATTTCTAACGGAATTTCTATAATTTTTACACAAAATTAATTGGTTTACCTCGCTACGTTGACAAAATGGATGAGAACTAAACAACATTTTCATTTACCTTGAATTCTTTAGCGATTTCAGAGGAAAACAGGACTACGCAGAAGTATAGAAATTTCATTGTCGAGCGGAACGAGATGAATCACGGAAGACCAATGGAACGCACGTTCTATCTCGTGGCAGTCCACATATAGAGTGTCAAGAAAATAGATGACCAAACTTTAGTAAGATATCCTACTCGTGGGGATGAAAAGAAATCGTGTACACATAGCTGTGAAAACTCTTTCTTCGAAACCATAAACACTTTTTATGGTTGTACACAGTGAAATGTGGTCGCTTTAGAGAAGAAATATATTTAATAAAGCTAACAAAACTTTTTGAAATATGGATGAACAAATTAATCGTTTCTCGCGACATATGCTCTCATATTATACAGGGTGACTCAGCCAAAGCAAGCCATCTAATTCTTTATTTGTAATGGCACGAAAAATATTTATGGCATAATTTAAATGGTATCGAAGGAGGAATATCATAGAAGAACAATTTTTTTGTCCGGTTATTTTTTCATAGTCTTTTTTGGGTTCTCTCTCCCTCCCTCTCTCTCTCCCCCTCCCTCTCTCTCTCCCCCCCCCTCTCTCTCTCTCTCCTGTCTGTCTGTCTGTCTGTGTGTGTGTGTGTGTGTGTTTGTCCCTCAGTTGGAGGGGCGAATTAATCCCATTGAACCATCAATTCTGCTCTAAAGAGGAATTTTAAGATTAAATATTCGAAAGATTATTTACAACAATTTCAAACATACGTTGTTGAGAGCTATATTTCTGAAATTAAACTTGGTATCATATGGATGTCTCTTATCTCTTATTCTAGTTACCAGTAGGGTTTGTCGGCTTTTAAAAACCTGTTTTCAAAAGAAAATTATGCAATTCGAAAACCGGTTTTAAATATACAGGGTGTCCCAAAATTCGTGTACTTCCCGGAAATGGGATGTTCCTTGGGTCATCTGAAGCGACATTTTCCTTTACAAAAATGACGCCAGCGGCTTTGTTTAGGAGTTATTAACAAAAAACACAGACCAATCAGAGCGCGGCTAGAGCAAACGGAGTCCGACTCAGCGACAGGTCCCGCTTAGCGTGGCGGCGCCATTGGCCTTGCCAGAATCAATCCGCTGTAGCCGCGCTCTGATTGGTCCGTGTTTTTTGTTAATAACTCCTAAACAAAGCCGCTGGCGTCATTTTTGTAAAGGAAAATGTCGCTTCAAATGACCCAAGGAACCTCCCATTTCCGGGAAGTACACGAATTTTGGGACACCCTGTATAAATAACACTTACATATCTTCTAGTAAATTTCTTCCGTTAGCTAGAAAAACTGACATTATTATGTTGTCCGGACAGATATTATCAAGATTATATAAAGGTTATTCTACAGACGATGACTGCGATGTTAAAAAAAGAGACGAAGAAGAAAATCTAGACACATCTATGATGACAAATGCTATGGAAATAGCAATAAATAAATATCTGCAAGAACCTGAAAAAGTGACTTCTAGTCCTTAAATATTAACGAAAGAGTTTTTGGTCTTAGAGACTACAAAGAGAACAACAAAATTTTCGATTTATTATTTAATTCTTTAAAGACAATTAAGACCAGTTCATTAGAAAGTGAGCGAGTTTTTTCTATTTCTGGTAATTTTGTGTTGAAAATAATGACACGTTTAGGCAACAAATTCACTGACTTTCTTAAAAAATTAGAAATAATAATTTACATAAATATAAAACATTTGTTTTTTGTGTGATTTTATAAGGGTATTATTTTGTTGATTTTTTATTTTAATAATTTTATTATGTAGGTATATGCGAAGTGCAGTTTTCTTTTTTTTATTCTTGTATCATTAAAAATAAAAAGAATAAAAAACTTCTATTTTAAGTTGTAAATATGTCTTGTTAAAAACGGAAAACCATTTTCAAAAAAAATGGTTTTTGTATAAACTCTAGTTACAATTGAAAAAAATTTAATAATAAATTATCGACTTTTGTAATACACAAAACTTAACCCACATCCGTCTCTCGTGTCAATTTGACACAGTATTCCCGAAATAAGTTATACTGTTCAGTTATTTTTAGGTAAACTTTCCCATATCTTTGTGTGGCTTTTTTTATGCGGAACACAACCGAAAAACCTAAAATGTAAACGTTATCTCAACAATTTGAAACATCAGAAAAAAACATTTCTGACAATTTCTAACAACAGTTAGAATATTTAACGAATAAAACAGTTAGAACAATTTCAAGTTATCTCAATATGAGTTACTCTGTAGAATCACGAGAACATTCTACTTATAGAGTGATTGCTCTATTAAAATTAGGAAAAGTAGTAAATTGGAACTCAGTGAAGCATTCGATATTATTTGTTTGAATTTCTAATAAAATGTCTATGGCGATGCTGGTGAACTGTTGATATTAACATAAATTCGCATTTTAATGGACTGTTTTACAGGGAGTAGAGTACACAGAAAAATCAATTTCATCTTGTAAAAAAAGACGGTATAAGGGTAAAGTTAGACGAGGATTCTATTGTGCGGTTGCAAGTTGTATTGGGCTTTATGGCTACGCTCAGACGTGTCTGCGGGAACTTCCAATGCAACTTGCAACTGCCTGAACCAAGCGACGAGGAAAATTCACCTCGTCCAATTCTAGCCTGGGGCGATAAAATGACCAATAAGATAATAAATCTGCTGGACCCGATGATGCGGAACAGATTCTCTCCGGTGAATATACGAAGTTTCGGTACTCCAATTAATTTTCATAAAGTCCAAATCCATTTTCTCATTCAATTATCATAAAATAAACAATTTCTATAATTCCATTCATTGCATAAACAAAGTTTCGTATATTTGTACAACTCTTTAGAATAGATTCTGAATAACCTACATAGCACATTCAAATACATAAATAGATATGTGCAGCATTTATAAATATTCATTACTTGCCTTATACAGGGGATCCCAAAAATGTTGTGTTTTCCTAAAATGAATGATACCCGAGGTCATTTGAACTAACTAAACTAAACGGATCAAACAAAGCCGCGGAGAACATTTTAACACAGGAAAAAGTTATTTCAAATACAATAGTTTCGGGATAGCCTGTATTGTAGCACAGTTCCAGTTACGTATGTAGAAGATTTTTACATTTATTATGCATAGTATAAATATTTATTTATTATTGATTTGAACCGATTAGTTTATTTAGGTGTTTTATTGTTTTTATATTTATATTATTGCGGAATATTGTAGAAAGTTCCAGTTAAATGTGTAGAAGATTTTTACATTTATTATGCATAGTATAAATATTTATTTATTATTGATTTGAACCGATTGGTTTATTTAGGTGTTTTATTGTTTTTATATTTATATCATTACGGAATATTGTAGAAAGTTCTATACGAAAAATCAACACAATTAATCCAAATGATTCTGAAATTATTTTTAATGCAGTTATTTGTTTTTTTTCTCGATAAAACCGTCGTCGAAATATGCCAAAATTAATGTAGTTTCGTAGTTTCATAGTGGAACATGCAAATGTTTAAATTTTTTGAGGCCATACTAACATATATGAAAAAGGTCGAGTTTTGCAATTTGAAAAAACAGAATTTATTGTATATTGTATTGCATACATAAAGTTTACTTTCTGGAATCGCGAACACTTTTTAATTATTACTTATTTTTAAGTTACGAGTCAAGGAACTGGCGGATATGACGTGCTTCAGATTTATATTTGTGAACGGGATTTGTCGTGAACAAGCCGTCGCAACGCAAAGTGGGCTGGATCGAGAAAAGAAACATTTCCCGAAAAAGCAGATCTTCTGATATCGATTTCTAAGAAATCTGTATTGCTTCCTAAATGTCCATCATCGTCGTAGCTGAAAAAATGAATGTTTATCCACGAAAACTATAGTTAATATAAATTCACGAAGACAGACATTTGGGATGCAGTATTTTTCATATAGGTGTCCTGATTACGCTATTTAATATTTCTTCTACTTTTTTTGTGCAAATGAAAAACAGTCCTTTGGGATAACAATTAACGCTGTTAGTTGAGAATGTTTGCTCGCAATATATTAAAAATTAATATTTAATGAAATGAATAAAACCTATATACTTTCTTAAAATTTGCAAGGTATATCTTTTAATGGACGCAATTGGACGTCGCGTCGTCGGACACATTTGATTATTTTCATTAGACCTTCCTCTACATATCCAAACAAAAATAACATCCGGCCTGATCCGGTTTAACAAATTATGATTGTTTCAAGTTACCGGGACGATTCACCTGACGTATAGCAGCTCGCATGTAATAATACATAAGTAATTAAATACCATCCAAATATGAATATTTTTGCAATTGCATTAAAAGTTCATACGTACTAATATTATTAATCTATATTAATAATATTATTAATCTATTAATATTATTGTTGAAAATATAATGAACGGTACTAATATAACTTGGATAATAGTTACTTAGTTTTTACGTAGTGAGTATCAATCACTGTTTTTACCCAAGTATATCTGTCATTGAATCATAGATAACAATTAAGAGACTCTTCTAGCTAACTGTTTAGATTATCGAGTCGCGAGATGTTTATGCTATGCTGCAGGTGAGGTTTCGACTAAGGTCCACCGTTCTGTCTGCATTTAGTTGGAACAAAATCTTTGTCTACAGTTTCAGTTCGGTTTCAAGGTACAGTTTAAGTTTTGTTTGTTTTCCTGTAGTTGTAAGTGTTTATTAAGTGTATAGTTTATTAAGTATTCCTATTGACATTTGTGTTATTAATATATACATACGCATACGATTTATAAATACACTAGGGGGCTCCACCCCCTGCTCGCTTCGCTCGCCAACCCCCGCAGCGACTCCTGTTCTTTCTCTTTCTCTCTCTCTCTCTCTCTCTCTCTCTCTGACACACTCTCTCTATCTCTGTGTCTGTTTCTGGAAGGTTTTAGAGCAAACCGCATTCGAAAAAATTCATCCGATCAAAAGTTATAAGCAGAAACATGCCGAAAAGAGGGGGAAATGTGGTAATTATGTCACAACTTCTGAACCAATAGACTTTTTCGAATGCTGTTTGCTCCTAAACCTTCCCGAGGAAATGCCGCGTCTAACGGTTCAAACCGCAGCTTTCTACGTTAAGCTGTTCTCAAGTGATACCGTTACAAACATACATACATACAGACAGACACGATTATTATATATAGAGATAGAGATAATAAGAGATAAGAGATAAAAAAGAGATATAGAGATAGAGATAGAGATATAGAGATAGAGAAGAGATAGAGATAGAGATAGAGATAGAGATAGAGATAGAGATAGAGATAGAGAAGAGAGATAGAGATAGAGATATACATAAATATATAAAGGCTATGCCCGGGTTTGGTAGTAAAATTCGCCCCCAGCGGGATCTTAATCGTGCTTGGACCATATGCACAGCATATCCAAAAAGACCCTTTTCTGCCAAGTTTCAGCCCTATATCTCATCTTTGATTGTAGTTATTGAGAAAAATCGAAAAACCAGATTTTGGTCGAATTTCCCTATTTATTGACAATTAAAAATTCTGACACATTTCGGATACTAAGCCACATATTAGATATCATATTCAGATTTTTTCATTGCAAACTCTAGTTATAAAAAATGAAAAACACGAAAAAACCGGAGAAATGCAGATTTCATATAGAAATCTTGAGTTGACAATCATAGATTTAATTTAGAAATGAGATATTACCGTAAGTATTATGCTGAATTTTTTCAGATTTTTGGGAGTGGTACAACAATGTTCAAAAAAATAAAAACCACTTTTTTCGACGTTTTGCCTAAGTTACACTTGGTTTTTTAAATTAAGAGCTATAATAATATGTCACTTTCTCGATCCAGCCCACGCGTTGGCACCTCTGAAAATATTCCATATGCTAACTGATACTGTGGCGCCCAAAGTGGTTCGAAACGCACCTTAAAAAAGTGTACAGCACTGGACAAAATAAAGTACGCACCTCGAATATTTTTACAATTACGTTTATAACTTCGTAGCTTTTACAGATATAATAATTATGTATTTGCACAAAAAGAAGGTTTTTTAGTCTACTTTTAAGTTTTAACAAAAATAATTTCAAAAACATTTAAAACTTTTCAATAAATAGGTCCGTTACATTTATAAGGATATTTTCTTTGGACAAAATAAAGTACACATGTGATAATAAGAATGAAAATTAAGTTCTAATTGAGAACTAGTATTTTGTATGGCCACCCTTTGCTCGTATGACCTCTTGCAAACGCCGAGGAATGCTCTCGACGAGATTCCGGATGTGCTGTTCGTCGATGTTTCCCCCCGCCTTTTCCAAAGCTTCGAATAACTTGAATTTATTCGTTACGTCACCCTTGTCAATCTTCTGGTCCAAAATGGACCACAGATTTTCAATTGGATTTAAATCCGGCGATTGTGCTGGCCAATCTAGCACTTTGATCCTCGAAGCACGAAACAAAGCAGCAGTTTTATGCGCGGTATGTTTTGGGATCGTTATCTTGTTGGAAGATAAAGTCATCTTCCAGACCAATCTTTAGTAGAGACTCCTCTAAATTCTCGTTGAGGATGTCAATGCATTTGTCTGCTGTCATAATACCATCGATCTTGACGAGATTTCCCACACCCGACCACGCAAAACACCCCCACACCATAATAGTGCCTCCTCCATGCTTGACAGTTGTTTCGACATTTTTATCCAGAAGCTTTTCGCCGGGCTTCAACCAAACCCGTGTTCGTTGTTTATGACCAAACATGTCGTACTTACTCTCATCACTCCAAATAACCTTTTTCCAGAAGTCCACTGGCTTGTCGGCATATTTTTTTGCAAATTGGAGACGTTTCAATTTATTAACTTTTCGAATTAAAGGGCGACGCTGTGCAAAACTGCTCCACAGCCCAGCTTCCCGAAGTCTCCTGCGCACGGTTCGTTCAGAAATGTTGCATTGCACATTTTCCCTGATTACACGATTAGTAACAATCGGATTTTTCTTCGTTTCCCGGATAATTTTACGATCCTCAACTGAATTTGTCTTCATCTTCCGTCCGCAACCGATTTTATCGACTACTGTGCCAAGCTCTACAAATTTTTTGTAGATCTTTCTGACCGCTGCTTCACTAACATTGTACTTTTCACCGATTTTCCTATAGGAGAGCCCCTTTTGCCGGTCGTTAACTACTAATTTTCTAATTTGTACGGAAATTTGCTTCGTTTCCATGTTATTCGCAATGGAATGATACAATCTTGCTTCAAGGAGCACTGATGGCTAACTGAAACTTTATTAATACGTTTATTTGTAAACATTCTTTTATTTCCAACCGCAAGAAGAGGTATCCTACATGCTATTATTGCTGAAAGTAAATAAACACTCTAGTACGTACTTTATTTTGTCCGAGAAAAATATGACAACAGACGTAACGGGCTTGACTAATGTACGATGTCTCATGTTTTTGGAATTATTTCTCATGAAGTTTAAAAGTAGACTAAGAAACCTTCTTTTTGTGTAAATACATAATTATTATATCTGTAAAAACTACGAAGTTATTAACGTAATTGTAAAAATATTCGAGGTGCGTACTTTATTTTGTCCAGTACTGTAGGTCTCGTCACGAAATAACCTTAGCAAATAGTTGAAAGCGACGTTAAATAAATATATGTAAAAAAAATATCTTTTTAAAATGTTCAAATGATGTACCATTGTATTGATTTAAAAAGTTCATCAGATAAATATTTTTTCCTTTATTGAATAATTTTAATGAGTAGAAAATAATACATCGATACTCTTAAATCCTCTTGAATCCTTCTGAATTGTGATTGGGAATCAGAGTTGTGCTAATTCAATTACATCGTAACTCAATTACGTAATTAAATTACATTGTATTTCAATTGATAGTAATCCAATTAAGTCGTAAATGCATTACTATATAATTGAAATACAATGTTATTCAATTACTAAGTATTTTAATCAGATGTGTAATTGAAATACAATATAATTGAAGGTGTGCAGTAGGCTCATCACGAGCAGCTAGTACATTTCTAAATAATAAATTCCTTCTGTTTGAAAAACCTTCACAAACCTTCATATAATTCAATTACAATGTATTTTATAATTGTACTCCATTGCAATTACGAATTATATTGTAACTTAATGGAATGAAGATCTCAATAATAAATTACAATGTAACTGACTTACAATGTAATTCAATTACTTTCTAATTATAACTCTAGAGTAATTCAATTGTAATTTTGCCCAACTCTGTTGGGAATGAACGTGATCAAAAGTAACAGTTCACGCCAGCCCTACCTTGGAGTGTGAATATATTAGTAACGTTATATTTAAGTCGTTGGAAACATTTTCGATGGAATAAGGTTATTTTCAATGCTGTAATATAGGATTGTCCTGAATTTTCGGATATTACAGCGGCGAAGCTATCACGAGCGTCCATCCGGCAAGCTCATCCTTCTAAAAAATGAATTCGCTTTCTCAGTTGGCAAGTGAGACATTGTAGGCACTAAACGCCACGCATTTTTCCTCGGCTCTGTATATCCTCCGTGAAAGATCTTCCTGGACGAAAATGCAATTTCTCTTTTTTTCCTTTCTAACGAACGATGGCTGATATTACTTCCGGAATCAACCGATAGATACATATATTGATCGAGGTAGAAACCGTAAGCAGTTTCGCCTTCCCGCTTCGAAAAATCCAATCCATATGTCCAAAGTTTTTCTCCCACCTATAAATAGAAACGGGACCATTCTGCCGGCAAATCGTACGCCGAGTAAATAAATGCCTAGAATGACATCCAAGACAATTTCGTAGCGATTCTATTTTATTCCCCCTTCGGCCTGATACTCGGTTCTGTTCCTTCGGCAATTCTTATCGCAGTTTCGCAACCTCCCGGGACCGCCGAATTGTATTTCCGAAGAAGACAGCCGGTAATAGAAGAAAACGAAATACACACGCATGCATCCTCACCCACCGAACAACCTCTATTTCGAGGGTGGATTGAAAACTCCATTCGAGAGATCCGGCTTTGTAGTCTCAGCAATTTTTTCTGCTACGGAGCAATCTGGGATATTTCATCATCGTTGTCCGAACATCTCTGGCTGGTTAAATTTTCGGATTTCAATGCGATCTCTAGACTGTCAATTTTTGCGATTACTGAAGCACGGGATTTATGCATTTATCACATAAATGAGTGATGAATGGGTGTTTAAAACAGTAGTAAGAGACGTTTGAAGATGTTTAAAGGGGTAGACTGGTGTTTAGGATTACTTAATGGATTACATAATGCAAAGATGGGCTTTTTCGGTAGTCAAACGCGCTACATCAAAGATCAATCCTGGCCGCGATCGTCCTCAAAAGTCCTATCTTTACGTTTACGAGTAATTCGCATTATTATTCGGCAGCATGTAGTTCTCGCAGTTTTATGAAAATAGCTACACATGCGCAGCTTTATGCTTTCGAATACTTCAAATTATGCCTGGTAAACGTAAAAACAGGACTTTTCAAGACGTTTATTTCTGCTTCAAGAGATTACCACAAAAACATTTAATATGTACTAAAACATTAGCCTTCGTTAACTATTAAATTTTTCAAAAAAATTCAGTCGAGATTTTCATTATATTCCGAGAAAACAGCTTGTAACACTTTAGCTGGTACACCCTGTATAATAAATATACTAAGTATGTATATAGGTATAAGTATATCGAGCAAATCGAATTTGTAAATGTAACGAATAGTGTGCTATTAGATAGGAATTGTTTGACGCGTCTGAACATGATCAACCAATCTTGGTTTCTGCATATACTGGGTGTCTCAAAAGTCCTTCAACATCCGGAAAAGAGATGTTCCTGAGATCATTTGAAATGTCACACGACGTGAAATAGCCCATCACAGGATGCATGGGTTCATTGTAACAACCAATCAGGAAGGTCTTGATGGCCTTTACAAACATCATTGTTTCTTCAAAATATAGGTCCTTCGTAAATTTTTTAAAAGTGTGAATAACGATTAAAATGGCTTCGAATAGAATGAAACGTGATGAAACTGTAATTTTTATTCTATATTAAAAGTATAACTGTAAAGGATCTGTTTACTGAGTTTTTTTATATCTATAAGTGACGCCCAAAAGTTAGAAAAAAATGATTAGAATATAAAGTATAAATGATTATACAATATATTAAATAATGTGAATAAATACGAAATTTAAGTAAAAAATTAAAAGTGTCTAGAGTTGATTCCACATGTTTATGTGAACCTTCAGAATATATTCTTATTTATTTAAAGTCCAATCGAATATCACAACTCAATTATAAAACCTTCAACATCTGCTATATACAGGGTGTCTCAAAATTCCTTCAATATCCGGAAATGGGAGGTTCCTGATATCATTTGATGCAAAATTTTCCTTTGGAAAAATGGCGTCCACGGCTTTGTTAAGGAGTTATTAACGAAAAGCACGGACCAATTAGAACGCGACTTAGACGCGTGTTAGCCCAGTCAGCCCGGCGCGCAATTGTCAATTGATCAACTGTGCTAACACGCGTCTAGTTCGTGCTTTGATTGGTTCATGTTTTTCGTTAATAACTCCTTAACAAAGCCGCGGACGCTATTTTTCCAAAGGAAAATGTTACTTCAAATGATATCAGGAATCTCCCATTTCCGGATGTTGAAGGAATTTTGAGACACTCTGTATACTCTCTAAAACTAAAGCACGCTTTTATTGATTTACTTTTACATGTAGAATCACCCTGTATAGCAGTCGTGACTTTCGTTCACTTTCGGCTACCAGAAAGGTTTAACATTTTCTTATATAATCCTGTAGATTTTGCGAAAACGCATGCTTGGAATTTCCAATTTTTTAAAACATGTTCGCGTAACCATAAAGTCTGTTAAAAATATACATTATTAATTACGACGAGCCATAATCAACTATTGATGTAAACGTGGTACTCTGAATACTTCCATATAAAATCGATAATTGTATGTTTTTGGATTTTTAAAAAAATCGACTTTGCATCCACAAATTTTGAAATAATTCACTGTCATGTGTGTCATCATGTAGAGTGTTCATGAATTTTTTCGTAACGTTTTGTTGAGCAGAGCAGAATTTTTTTTTAAATACCACGTTTTTAAAATAAGACTAAAAAGTATAAAATAATTTTTCCTAGACCCATACAGATTCCTAACCTCGTACAGATAGTTTTGAAAAATTGTGATTGTGAATTTCGAATTGCTATGAAAATACTTGTAAGATTCAAAACGAAAAACGCGGGGCGCAAGATGCATCGATTATCTACTTCATGCGACCCACGTTTATCGTTTGAAATCTTACAAATATTTTCATAAAAATTCAAAATTCACAATCACGAATTTTCACCGCTATCTGTACGAGGTTAGGAATCGGTATGCGACTAGGAAAAATTATTTTATACTTTTTAGTCCGTTTTTAAAAACGTGGTATGTTTTAAAAATTTATTTTTATATACATAATTATTTTCTGCTTTTTAGTTTTGTGCATGTGAAATAATTCAATGGATTTTTAAGTTTTACCAAGTTATGAAATTATAACGGAGACATGTAATTTTCAGACATTATTGCAACCTCGACATATTGAAAACAATGTCGTAACGAATCGTATCGAAACGATGACGTAGCGTTCCGCGGGGGGATGAAACGGTAAATATCATATTTAATTGTTATTTCTCCGAAACGGATAGACTTAAAAAAAAAAGTTTTTTTGAATAATGCATTGTCATTCAGTTCTGAGCCACGTATCCAATTTCAAGTCTCTAAATCATCAGGAAGTTAGTTTAAAATCAATTGCAAAATTTGTCACCGAACAGAAAGACAGACAAACAAACAAACAAACAAGAAAGCGAGTTAATAAAAACGTGATAAAAAATAAAACATTGAATCGTGCCCACCCTGTAATTAACATTGTGGTAGGGGTACCGAGTCGAAACTTCTCAGAGGTTTTTTTTTGGAGCCAAATCGAATAGTGGTGATCAATAATCAATTTGGTTTGGAGGCACTCTCGACCATTTCATCTGGTTATACTGTTTCTCGTTATTTTTGGGAAAACAAACTAATGCAGTTGATATACTAACACCTAACTATACAACCGTTTAGTGGATTGTTGAATTTTATGTTATCAATTGTATTGCTTTTTCCAAACTGATTAAATTTTCCCCAATTTACCTGGATCGTGGAATAAAACATCGAACTGTGGTTGTGCGTACCGCTATTGTTGAAAATGAAAGTTCGTTCTAAAACGACGAAATTACGTAATTCTTGCAGATTACGAAACTGATATGAATATTTCATTATTGTCTTTTCTCTGGATTGCGAAATTACAAAAGATTGAAAACAGATATAGAACGGTAGGAAAAGATAATTGTAAATTAATGATTTTTGATGAAATGATAATAGCTATACAATTGTAGAAAACCCAAGAGAATGGTATACGCTCAATCATTATACAAAACCGTTAAAAAGTGGGGGAGATAAGAGGGGAGATGAACAAATGTGAATTCCGTTGAACAATAAAACATGATAATAGATAAAAATTTTCATTATTCTGAAACAGGGCCGCGCATGTGGCTATTTTTATAATGCTGCTACAACTACATACCACCAACCATTTTATACTACATCTTCCTTAAAATTAATATTACATGATAAGTAAACATTTATAAAACTGTTTATACATATGTAAAAATATTGTATGGTATTTATGTGTTATAGCAAATTTATCAGTTATGTTATATCATTTATCAGTAATGTTTAAATGACGTGGATGATAGATGAAACATTTACTGCGACAGTTACATGCTGCCGAACTATGACGAAGGGAGTAAGACATTTTCTATGCTGACAAAGACACAGAGATGTTGACGTATTTTCAGAAATAATATTTAGTAGTCACTTTTAAACAAAAAATATATAATATATTGGAAATATAAGGTGCAATATTTTTAACGTTCTGCAAATTACATACTATTTTTAACTTTAAAAACTTTGCTTAACAAATTAAATATTTTAATCCTCATCCGTCCCTCCTGTCAATTTGACAGTCTTGCCGGAATAAGTTATACTGTTATGTTATTTGTAGGTAAATTTTCCCGAAACTTTGTGTGACTTTTACTTATTTAATGGGGAACGCATAATCGAAAAACCTAAGATGTAAATATTAACTCATCAATTTTACTAAAAAAACATTGAAATTTTTTTTATTTTTTGTTACTGTATCAATTTGACACCGAGGGACAGATTCAGTTCGTGAAATGGGGGACGAATGAGGATTAAAATTATTTAAATAAAAATAAATTTTTAAAAATACCACGTTTTTAAAAATGAACTAGAAAGTATAAAATAATTTTTCCTTGACCCACATACAGATTCCTAAACTCGTACAGATAGTTCTGAAAATTTGTGATTGTGAATTTTTAATAGGTATGAAACTTCTTGTAAGATTTAAAACGAAAAACGTGGGGCGCAAAATTCATCAATTATGTATTGCATGTTCCAAGACATAAGCGTTTACTTATTGGTGTAACGTCTCAGTACGATAGTAATGGTGTTTTAGCACTATTTAAATTGAAACAAATTTCCTCCTGACCACTAACTGATCGACATGCATAGGTTGGTACTTTTTTATAACGAATGTCCAGTAGGGTGGTCCTTAGTTATACTTGGTGAAAATTATTTTTTCGAATTTTTTTGGGCCACCCCCCCCCCCCTAGGATTGTGACACTTGACGAAAAAATAATGTGTGCAAAATTTGAAATCGATCGGATAACGGGAAGTCTGGTCGCATCGACTTTGAAAATTGGTTAATTTTGTAACTCAATTTTCTCTACTGTATTATGCCATTAGAATATATTGCTATACAGGGTGTCCCGAAATTCCCTCAGCATCCGGAAATGGGAGGATGCTGAGGGAAATATATATATATATATTACTTATATAATTACTCTGCTTGTTATAACAAGGAACCAAATAAAGAAACGAGCTTACAATATTGGTTTAATGCGACGCCATATAGTAAACATTTTGATAAGTAGAAAAAATGTACACTTAATAATGATAATAATATACTGAAACTAACGAATCTGGAAGTTCTTTGTGTGGCTCTTGGAGAATCACACACAAAATAAAATAAAAACATTAATAGCTGTAGATCCACTAGCAATAGGTACCACTAACCCTCTCGCTAGAACAGTCGTATCCGCGAGCTCGCGAAGCGAGCGAGCAACAACATACAGTCTGTTTTTTTTTATTTAATTTTATCCGTGATTTGGGGCGACACGAGGAGTTGGACAGGAGGAGGCTGTCGACGCGAGCTGGTCTCGCCTCTTAGGTATTGTATAGTGGGTATGTCTAACCCTGCCGGTCAGAAGAGTCCCACATGCCCCCGCTCTGCCCCAAGAGAATGAAATATGCGTAACGCATTTAATCCTTCGTTAAAAAAAAGGTCAATGTTTAGAAGTAAAATTTAAAGAAACGCCGCGCCGGAACAGGCTTAAGGTGGGATTTCCTTTACGCGTCCGAATGCAGCGTTCTGCGTTCCATGCGCCAATTATACTCCATTCGTCATACTTCACATCAGAACTGCGTCTAGGTGTGAACCACTGTGTCTAGACACGTGCGTCTACGGCATGGAACAATATCCCATAGGAATATTCTTGTATGTTCCATGATTATCAATCGTGGTCTCCCGAACGCATTTTTAGTACGTCGTTGATTAAAATTTATAATATTTCTAGAATATATAGAATTTCTAGAATAAAATTTCACAATTGTGTCTTGTCAATCGTATCTGTGTTCAAGCAAGTTTGTACCGGGTGACGTAAATACCCTTACAATAGAGTCATTTGACGCGACAAGTAATGAAAAAAAGTATGAAATAATTTCTATTTAATTTATATGAAAACACACCAACTATTACTAAAATTAATTTTGTGTGATTTGTTTGAATACACACCAACTGTATTTTAACTTTATTTTAAGGCAACAAAATTGAAACGTTAAATTAAAAAATGATTACAAAAAATATATATTTATTACTATAACTATCGGAACATAAAAATCAGTTTTTAATGAATTTTATTTGAAATTTCATCCCGATTTCAAGAGTTACTGTAAAATGTCACGATCTAGCCCAGTGTGTTCTTCGGCCGTCCGAAGAATACAACGAAGAATTGTATATCGTGTGTAGCGTTTATTTTAAAATATTTTAATTTCGTCAATTTTCAAATGTCCAGTTTTTTTAAAAACAGGTTGGTAAAGGGCACACTTGTGGCTATATCCTCATTTTTCCATTTTTTAAAAAGTGATCCACTGTGAAAATGGTAAAAAAACATTGTTTTCAAATAACAACATTTTGCTAATTCTGCTGTTATAATAGTATTCTGAAGCATGGGTCTATAGGACGCATGGCTCAGCGTCCGTACTGCCTCGGACAGCAGTGGGTCAAATAACGCGTGCGTTTGAATCTAGTGCAACATTCAGAGGTCTCGAAGCGAAAAAACAAACGCGAACGTGTGTGCCGAACACATGTCGTAAATCGATCGATGTACGTGTTTGAGTTTCGGCAATGCTCTTTCCCTTTTCTTCGCAAATGAAAAGCAAGGAAAGGCATAACAAATCGCATCATAGCAACGCAAACCTGTGCGTCCAGAGGCAAAGAAAAGAGGTACGACGAATGTAGTATGGGACGCAAAACGCTGCAGTCGGACGCGTAAAGATCACACCTTTACGTTGCCACGGAGCGTGCAGGAATACGAAAAATTCAATACAGTATTAGCGATAAGCGGTAACATGTATACGAAAAAGTTGTTCAAAACGTAGAAATCTATAACATATTTAAAATCAAAATCTAAGAGGAAGATTAACTTCTAAATAATTATCGAATATTGTTCGCAAGCATAAATAATGTCCTATAGATCAAAAGTCAATTCATTTGCGTGCAATTACTCTAGTTCAGGATTATTGCGATGAACATATTGATTTTCACCTATGTGCTCTTCGTTAAGACTAAATCTACCGAACCTTAAAAGTAACCTGTACATGTTCCATTATAAAAATGGCAAGGTTGATTGTATTTAGACTTTGTGCAGGTCGTATTGTAATATGTGCTCCATAAACGATATTTATACAAACATTTCTTATGAAATTATTTTTATTATATCAATAATCGTAGAATAAAAGATTTGAAACTAGTAGGTTTAGTGTTAACATCAGTGATATTCAGATGATGTAAATGAACGGAGTGAAATATCGATTCGGATAGTATATATATATATGACTTCCTAAAATTTAATATCTCTTAACCTAAGTATAAAAGTTTTTCTTCCATTGCAGTTTGAAAATTATTGCGATAAAGTTTGTCCATTAATTATTAAAGATATTACAATAAAGATGAAAAACATAATTTGGAAAGGGAATGCATCCTGGTAATAAATTCATTCTGATAGCGAATGCTGCAGGAGACAAAGCAATGAAAATAAAGTTTTGTACTGCTACAAAACGTTACACGAGTAAAATGATTAAACTTTCGTGGACACATTTGCAGTTGACTCTTTGTTTATCTAGAGTTGAATGTCGGAATGTTCTATCGTTAAAATGAACATGAAACCTGGAAAATAGATCTCGAAATGTCATTGTTTGAAATTCCCTTCGGAGATTTAGTGGTACGAAACAACATTGCACAGATTTTTAAATACGGAGGTGTCGTCTAGAAATGGTTAAAAACTGTACGTTTTTGCTGATATCTTTCGGAACTAATATATGTCTTAAAAATTATTGTATCATTTATTGTAACCACATGTAATCTTAGATGGAGGAAATAAAAAATTAATTTTCATAAAATAATAAAGTGCCACTACACTAGACTGCCGTTTAAATTACATTACATGTGGAAAGTAAATATCGACTGAAGAATTTTCGTAAAATATATCAAGCCGATATACAGGGTGTCTCAGCCAAAGCAGGCCACCTAAATATCTCCCTTATTTTTAATGACATGAAAAATATTTATGGCATATTTTAAATGGTATCGAAAAAAAACTATGAAAAAATGACCGGAAAACAAAAAATTGTTCTTCTATGATATTCTCCTTCGACACCATTTAAAATATGTCATAAATATTACAAGGACAACAGAAGGTAATGCCTTAAGCATATTCAAATGTATTTTTTCAGCCGCTACAAGATGGAATACCAAAAAAACAATTTTCCCAATAAAAAAGTAACGATGAATTTGGAAAAAACTATTAAAAAATAATTGGACGAACGAAATTGTTCTTCTATGATATTCGTCCTTTGATACCATTTAAATTATGCCATAAATTTTTTTCGTGTCATTAAAAATAAAGAAGATATTTAAGTGGCCTGCTTTGGCTGAGACACCCTGTATATTGAATAGGAGCTACTGAAAAGGTAAATATAGAATAATTCAATTTTTTAAATTTAATTTTGTTCCAATACTTGAGCAATAGCAATACGGCAGTGCCGATGAAATTATCTATTCCACGACAGGAAATTTCCATCGTATTCACGTTCTTCGCACCTTTTCTATGTCATACGGTGTCGGTCTCGGTATCGACTCTTGAGACTGTTCTGCATTAGGAAGTTCAAAACAGTATGTTCGCTTTGATATCTAGACCCAAACTTCTTTCAATTGCTACGGTTTTACATTACACGTATGTATTAGATCCAATGAAAGCTGATATACAGGGTGTACCCGTTAAGTTACGTCACCATTTTTTAGGCATTTCCGGTAGTGCAATTAAAAACTGTTTTACACAAAAGTTTGTCAGTACTTACCTATGTTTCATAAATGTTCGAAATGATAACCGTCTAGGTCGGTACACACCTGTGAACGGACTCTGAGGAAATGTCTGTGACCTTGAATGCATATTTATTTGCGTGTTTAAATAAAAATCTTCAAAAGTCTTCGCATATGGTACACGTTTATTCAGGCTTCGACACCCAGGTTTCGTATTTCAAGAATTAATGATGGCTATCACGACAACAATATACGTCGCACTTATGCCATATTGGCATGATATTATGCTAACAATACAATTTCAGAATCATAAACATTAATGAATGTTACCATTAGGAAATCTGTCCCTGTATCACTGGTTTAAAGCAACTCTTTAAATGGCTAAAGTTCCTTTGATTTTGGCCAACACAAAAGATTGATTGTGTATTTGATGATGATAGCGTTATTAATGAATGAATAGTTTTTACGTGGTATAAGAGGTACTACGATGAAGATTTTAATCTAATTAATGATAAATGCTTTGGTAGGACTAACGAGCTTGAGATCACGCTAGGTATGTAGTGTCAGGTTGAAAGTAAGTATCTACTCCACCTCGACTTCTATCGCGCCAGTGAAACGTTATATTTATAAAATATTACTTTGGATTATGTCAACTAAAGTCAAATCAAAGGTGGGCATTATGTATTTGGCGAAACAAATATTTCAAATAATATTTAATATTTTAAACTTTATTTTGCTTAAAGGAAATAGTATTTTAAATAAGATATACAATTTCGTAAATAAAATATTTCTATTTTAACAATTGGATCCACAAAATGAAATATTTTTATTATCACCATGGGAACCACAAGATAAAATGTTTCTATTTTAACAATCAGAACCACCAAATAAAATATTTCTATTTTAACAATCTGAATCACAAAATAAAATATTGTATTCTTTGTGCCTGCTGAGGTTTGTTGATAAACATACAGTGAGTCTTATCACCAGGAAACTATTTCTACTTATAAATCTATTGAATGCGAACCATTATTTTCAGCAATAATATTCAAAATTGAAATTGGAAATAAAGAGAAAGTCGAAATATTTTCAGTATTCTTCAAATAAAGTACTATTTTCTAATACTACTTTTAAAAATTACTGCCGCAAATAAATTATTTTATTTTCAAACAATTAGTGCATTAAATAAAATGTTTTATTTACGAAAATTACTCCATCAAATAAGCTACATCACATACTTCATCACATACTTTAAAATAAATACGATTATTTATTATTTACTATTTAAAATACTATTTTCCCAGCTTTAGTCAAATTACCAGCAGAGATGTCCAGAAAAAAGGTACGATAAAATTGGAAAGAAATAAATTTTAGAAAAATATTCATCTTTGTTTCACTGATGTGTATTCCAACTTCTAGCTTTGCCTGTCAGAAAAATTTTTATTTTCGTAAATATTGTAACATGCATTTACTAAATGTTTTTCATAAGAGGATAGCAATATCCAGAGAGATGGGATCGTGTAGCTCGCAAACTCCTTTGAGTGTATATTATAAAAAGAATGGATAAACTTTTCGATAAATGCATTCAATCACTCTCAGTGCCGTTCAGTTAAATCATTGAAACACCTTCAATCACGGTCAAAAACGTTTTTGACGATTATCCTCCCAGTTGCGGCCATCTGACAATAAAAGGTTAATCCTCATCCGTCCCTCGTGTCAACTTGGCACAGTTTTACCAGAAATCATTTATAATATTCTTAGCAAGCAAAATTGTTTAAAATAATTCAAGGCACTGTCCTGTGAAGCAAATTTTAAATAAAACATTTAAAATAGTATTGAGTTGTTGCCAAGAAAATTGGAAAAATAATTCGGAGTGCAAAGGGTTAATGATGGTGAAGTTAGGTGAAATACCCTGTATGTATTTCATTTCGAAACTTCAATACACGTTGCCTTTAATAAATTTCCATAGTTTGGTCGATGATTATTCGAGTCGCGTAGTTGCGAGGAATGCAAGATACCCTTGAATCACATTGTAAACTTCTCCGTGCCATTAATCATAGCTTCTCGTGAGCTACGTTATTCGAAATATGTATAAAGAGGCGGTCACGCAGACCTAGTTAGATTACTGGCAATTGTTGATAACGCGTGTATCTGATGGACGTAACTTGATCTCAAACGAAAAACCCGCGCATCAATTTCACTTTATTATGGATTGCACCCTCCTAGGAGGTTGCAATATCCCCTCGAAATATCCCCTCATTTGTAAATTTCTATCAAACAATACATACATAAGTGTGTAACACTTGAACAGAGCTGGGGAAAAAAAATGGTATTTTTAATAGTGAATAATAAATAATCCTATTAACGTTAAAGTACGTGTACGATTTTGAAAATAAAATATTGTATTTGATGCAGTAATTTTTAAAAATAAAATAATTTATTTCGAGCAGTAATTTTTGAAAGTAGTATCTTATTTTAAGAGTATTAAAAATATTTAAACTTTGTCTTTATTTTCAACGTTAGTTTGAAATATTATTGCTGAAAATAATGGTTCGCATTCAATAGGTTTACGAGTAGAAATAGTTTCCTGGTGATAAGATACACTGTATGTTGTCAACAAACCTCAGTAGGCACAAAAAATATAATATTCCATTTTGTGTTCCAGATTATTAAAACAGAAATATTTATTTTTTGGTTCTCATTGTTAAAATAGAAATATTTAATTTTGTAGTTCTGATTGTTAAAATAGAAATATCTTATTTTGTGGTTGCGATTGTTAAAATAGAAATATTTTATTTTCGAAATTGTATATCTCATTTAAAATACTACTTTCTTTATGAAAAATAAAGTCTAAAATATTATGTAGTATCTAAAATATTTGATTTGCAAAATAATGCCCACCTCTGAATCATTGCATACATTTTACATCCACACAAATATTTAATCATGAAACCTTCTTGTACCGAGAAACGTTACTGGCTTCGTGGCTTGAACAATTACCGATTTGAAATATTAGAATCACATGTTGACGAAGTATGTTCATAATGAGATTACATTCATGCACGCATTATGGCCCACGTTAATGATAATTAACTAGTATTAGCTGTCGCGCCTTATCCCACCCCAATTACATACTAAGTAAAGCATACGGTACACGTAACAAGTGTGAAATGAAAATACATTCATATTTTGTTGCGACACGTTTTCATGGATGAGCGCCGCATACATGTTATAATTAAATAAGGCATAAGAATTATATGATACATTTCAATAAAACCCATAGAATTGATTATAGAAACTAAAAATACAATATCACCACCTACACCAATTGATATTTGGGTTTTACAAAGATATTTATCTTCCATGTACACTAGTTGGATCTGTGTGGTCCACTTTTCGAGTCCTGTTCCACTGTTTTAGAAATCTTTGATAAACCGAATATGTACAGTAGATTGGACCTTATTTTTCGACTAACTAATTTTTTCTAATTTTTTTCTAACACGAACAAATAATCTGTGCGTAATTGAAATTGATCGAATCACGGGAAATGCAGTCGCATCAACTTTGAATATTTTTTAATTTTGTAACACGCTTTACATACTATTAGTATATATTCTTATATTTATATCGCTGAATTTGTCTTTTACGCACTATAACGATATAAAAATAAAATGTAATAAAGATTTTTAAAAAAATTTGTGACCTTGAAGTCTCAAAAATTGACCTTAAGAAAATTTCGTTTTCTTTGCAATATATATTTAATTTATTAAACAGTATAACTTTTGTCTAAGAAATTTTTTTTATATTTTCATAAGTAGCAAGGATAGGTACAATATTCATAAACTCATACATAATGTATTATTAATACATATAGAGAGTATACACATAATACAAATAGCAATTAAAAGTATTTTTATAGTAATAAAAATAGATCCGTTTAGAAAATTTCGTTGAAATATTTAATGTATTTTTTAATGATTGTTTCGACACATTTAGAAATTGTTTCCTATTTTCGGAAATAATTTGTAAAATGTATTGTTTCTTTTCTTCATTTTTTTGATAATAATTGATTGTAGTCCTGAATAAATTTAATATCACGCTCAGCAGTGTCGTGAACAACTTTTAAGTTTTGTACATTATTTGATCGAGATTTGAAATCCTCGTCATTTTTCAATGAATACAGATCTTTGTTTAAAAAATTCTATAGAAATTGAGAATCTTTAAAAAAATCTTGGTGTTTCCTGGGAAATAAAATGTTGAAATTCTTTAGCAGCATAGTTTTTTAAGTCTTCAGGTGTTATTTCATATTTTTTCGAAATTTCGTATTCTTTTCCACTTGCTTTACCGAAGCAAAAGCGTTAAAATTTTTTGATAGAACCGTGGAAAAGAATACGAAATCAATATCACGTTTTGCTTTTATATTGCTGTAATGCGTAAAATGAGAAGTTCAACGATATATAAAATTATATACTATGTTACGAGCCAGGGCCGTGAGTAGCACGAATGGCCGGCGAAGGGTTATTACCCAAGGAATATGGAATCAATTCGTTAGTTAAGGTACACGGACGAACCCAATGCGAAATTAGGGAGCCGCTAGGCTAATAGATTGCGAGGACGAACCTAATGCGAAATTAGGGAGCCTCGAGGAATGGAATCAAATGCAGACGAACCTGATGCGAAATCGGGGAGCTGCTAGGAGGTTGAAACTTCGTGAACGAACCCAATGCGAAATTGGGGAGTCACTAGGAAAGAGAGACGCGCAGACGAACCCGATGCGAAATCGGGAAGCTGCTGGGAGTTGTAACACGTAGCGGACGAACCCAATGCGAAACTGGGGAGCCGCTAGGAGGTTGGAAAAGAGCACAGACGAACCTGATGCGAAATCAGGGAGCTGTTAGGATACGGACGAACCTAATGCGAAATTAGGGAGCCGCTAGGATGGTATAGTTTGCGTGGACGAACCCAATGCGAAATTGGGGAGCCACTAGGTAGTGTAGACCTTTGTTTGGAATAATAGGAAAATTAGTAGGCCTCGTAATTTGTATAATATATTTGATACAACCCGAGCGGTAAGATTGTATCGTGTGGGAACGTTCAATTTGTTCTTTTAGGATATTGGAACTATAATTAAAGGTTCAGTGATTCTACACGAAATTATCAAACAACACAAATATATTCAAATAAAACGTGTGTTACATGTGTAATTGTCGCGAATGGAATCGAAAGATATAAAGAAGAGAAAAGTGTTACCTATTTTAACGCACTGGCAATGCGGGGGTCTCAAGAACAACTTGTTAAATGCCTAATAGATTTTAAACCGGACTCGCGGAATCTATATGGTTAAGTTTGATTCGAAAGGGAACTTTAGCCCGATCTCACTGACAATTGACTCTACGAGATGCAGCACGACGTGATTCTATTCGTGTCTACCGAAGTACTAGCCCCCGAGACTAAAAATCAGAGGGTTTATATACCCGCGACAGTAAATAGGGTGCACTGTTCAAAATCTAAGGGCATTTAGGGCCAGACTAATAAATCTAGTTTTTTGTGACTTCCCATTAAAACGGAGCCAGAGCTTAATGGAAAAATTTAGTTAAGATATGAGAGGTTATCTAAGAGGCTTCCGTCCAGAGACGATCTGGAAAAGATTCCCGTGGGAAACGAAACGGAAGATTTTCTCTATCCGTAACAACTAATAATATACTACAGTGGAGAAAAGCGAGTTACAAAATTTTAAAAAATTCAATGTCGATGCGGCAGTATTTCCTGTTATTATTGTAGATTCATTTCAACTTTTGCACAGATTATTTTTTACGTCGAGTGGCACAATTCTAGTGTGGTTGTCCCACAAAAAAATCTGTGAAATAATTTTCGTCAAGTATAACTAAGGTCCACCCTAATGTACAGGGTGTATTTAAATATTTTCATAGACCCTTTATATTTTTTTCTTTATAGTTCAGGGTTGTTTGAATTTAAAAAGTGTAGCTGGATCGTGGAAGGAATAGATTGTTATTAAGCGACGAACGATATGTTATAGCGAGTCAATACATGGTCAGTTTATTGTCAATAACTTAAACTTAAGCAGCAAACCCAAACAACTAATAACAATGAGAAAGAAGCCGCCACCACTTATAATTAACTTAAAACTTAAGAAAATCGACAGAGTTGAAGTACAAAAAAACCTAGAGTCCAGTGTAGGCTGGACAATAGAAGGTCTGAGAAGCACAGAGACCTTTTGAGCGAGGTGCAGCTCAAGTGCAGCTACAGTTTTTCGCAAAAAAAAGATAGACGGCCAGAGAAGCGCAATGGCCTATTTAACCGCCCAAGCAGAGCGGGAGTACGTACGGTAAAGTGTCGACAGCAACTGACTTTTCGGCAATCAGCTGTGTTCGAAGAGTCAGAACGGTAAGGGGAGAGGTGTTATGGTTTTGGTAACCCCGTTACCTCTCCTCTCCCCTGCTTTACAACAAGCGCCGTAACGCAGCTCGCGCGATCCGCAACAAGATTGTATGTCATACCATTGCTTTTCAGTAATGGTTATCCGTTCTAGGAGTGAATCCTACACTTCTGGATGGGTGAATATTTGTAAGAGAAACTTGCGCCAAAATTATTCATGACACAGATAATTGTTGTTAAAATTTTTTCCACATCAACACAACTCATCCAGAAAAAAAATGGTTAGAAGGAAATCATATACCACAAATAAATAATTGTTGAGATATAATTTGTGAAAGTTTTGCAAAATTTCATTGTATGGGATTTACGTATAACCAAAAGCCTATTACAGAAAACGCCTCATTACTGTCCAACAGCCGTGTTTTGCACGGACAGTGATCGTATCTGGACATTATTTTACCACTTTTCTGATTTATGACTGCGTCTATCGTGTCAACGAGACTTCGATAGACAGCTGAACATAGATGACATAATTGGCAGGCAGTGGAGTGGGTAGGCATTGAACAGTCATTGTGCTCACAAACTCAACAGAGGTAGGCATTATTTGGCGAAACACATATTTCAAATACTATTTAATATTTTAGACTTTATTTTTCTTAATGAAAATAGTATTTTAAATAATATATAGAATTTCGAAAATAAAATATTTCTATTTTAACAATCGGGACAACAAAACAAAATATTTCTATTTTAACAATTAGAACCACAAAATAAAGTATTTCTATTTTAATAATCTAATTTTAACCAAACAATTTTAATCATTTACCACATTTTCGTTTTACTGAATAATAACTATTTCTGCTCATAAATCTATTGAATGCGAACCATTATTTTGAGCAATAATATTTAAAATTGAAATTGGAAATAAAGACAAAGTCTAAATATTTTCATTATTCTTCAAATAGAGTATTATTTTCGAATTCTATTTTCGGGGAACCAAATATAATAGATGGTATCGGATGGTGAAAGGGGAGGGGAGACCGAATTATTTAGAGAAAAGATGGGGAGAGACCAGATGGCAAAGGATGGCCAGGTTTAGATTGGGAAAAGAGATGAGAGGGGAGAAATATTGGGTAGGGGGGAGGAGAAAATATGTAGAGTATGTGGTTGGGAGAAAGAAACCTGGGAATATGTATGGGAAGAATGCATGAAAGAGGAAGACGAGAGAGGGTGGGAGGAGGTGGTGGGGGAGATATTAGGAGATAAGGGGAAAGGTGATGTATGGTGAGAAAGGTGGAAAAGTGGAGAGGGAGAGCGAGTGAAAGAAGTATGAATGAAAGAATAAATGGGCAAGAGGGAGGGGAGAGAAGAACGACCGGAAGAGGGGGTGCAAGGGAGGGATAGGTAAGGAGACAGAGGAAGTGTGTATACGTGTGTGTGTAAAGGGAGATTAGGGGAGACAGGGAACTTGCGACATGGTGAGGCGTTTGGAGTTGGGCACTCAGCGAGCATTTGCGTTATTCTTTTGTTTTGTATATAATCTATATTATTTTGCGTTAATATATTATGCATATATTGCGTCAAAATAGGTTTAAGTTAGGATAAGAAAAGATAGTGTACAGGAAGAGAAGAAGTCAGAGAAAGTTAGTGTAAAGACTGGTTGTAGGAGTTAAGTACAATCGAATTGTAACCCCATGGGGATCAATAATATATATATATATATATATATATATATATATATATATATATATATATTATTTACTATTTAATATACTATTTTCCTCAGCTCTGGAACCCGGAAATTATATTGAGCTGTGTAAGCCGCATTTAGAACTTTCGGTAAACATAAGTAAAAATCCACTTTTCCATATCGAACACTATCTTGTTAAATAGAGAATTTTAAATATGCTTTCGGCGCAACGGTTCGATCAATTGAAAAACAATAAAGCAATTTTAAAAGTTAATTAAACTTTCAACGTTTCGATAGTAATTTCTATCATTCTCAAGAAAGACAAAAAACTGCGTCTGAAACATTTTTTAACATAAAGAATTATACAAGATCAGAATTATGATTAAAAGATCAAAATTCTTATTGTATTACTGACCTGCTTTATACAAAAAATGTTAAAAACAGAATTGAATTTTGAAACTACATGTTTCTTTCATGGTGCCTTTCAAGTCACTGAGGACAAAACATGAGATCGTCGAGAACCGAAATCAAACAGAAAATCGATAGCCAATGAAACGTAAACGGAATTTGAAAGTAATTCAAATGCGTGAAACACCAAGATGTTATAACCACAAACACTTGTCATAGAATTTGTAATTATATTCTTATATAAATTGAAAAACGAAAAGCATTGACATTATACAATTCAAAATCTAAATTTAAGTGTTGACAAAATTAGGAAATTACCCTGTTAGAAAGTGATTCATCATGAACATTACTTTCTCAGTAACGTTGCGTAATATTCATGAATCTTAGGAGTCTCATATCTAAGATTTACGCTTTGGAGTTTAATCATGTGAATCGTTTCTAGTAAAATCCTATTATTCAAATTATTCTCTTTGTCAATTGCTTTAACGCTTTCAAAATCAAAACGATGATCAAATTCAATAGAGTGTTTGGTCAATGCACTATGTTGTGTTAGATCTTTATATACAGGGTGTCCCAAAATTCGTGTACTTCCCGGAAATGGGAGGTTCCTTGGGTCATTTGAAGCGACATTTTCCTTTACAAAAATGACGTCGACGGCTTTGTTTAGGAGTTATTAACGAAAAACACGGACCAATCAGAGCGCGGCTACAGCGGATTGATTCTGGCAAGGCCAATGGCGCCGCCACGCTAAGCGGGACCTGTCGCTGAGTCGGACTCCGTTTGCTCTAGC
>CM052340.1:249685-280712 GCA_028455595.1 Lasioglossum vierecki | reverse complement strand
ATTTTATCGCTACTTTGTCTTTTAAGGGACACCCTAGTGCACGTATATTAAAGTAGAAAGCGTTGTCGCGCGGAGTGGGGATCGCTGAACGCGATGACGTAGCGTTTCGCGGGCAGTGGGTGTAACGGTAGATATTTAATTGTTATTTTTCTTAAACGGATAGACTTTTCAAAATTTTTTTTTAATATTGCGTTGTCATCCATTTCTGAGCTACGTTTCTAATTTCAAGTCTCTAGCTCATCGAGAAGTTAGTTTAAAAAATCAATTGCAAAATTTATCACCGAACAGACAGACAAGAAAGCGAGCTAACAAAAACGTGGTAATAAGGATTGTCCTGGTATTAAATGAAATAATTTATATGTGGCATCGTAGATTGAGAAAATATGCATTTTACGCAAGACTTCAAATAATAATAAAATTCTATCCATACAATTATGAAATGTAATACAATAATTGTAAATATTTGACAATCGATCGAATCACGAAGAAAGTTCAATTTTGTTTAATATAAATTTTTCATAGGCAGTACATTCTATATTTATTAAATAGATTTCATGAATTCAATATTGCAAAAAACAACAATTCTATGAACTACCTATTATTAATGGCTTTGTTAAAGATTTATCATGTTCTGCAACTGCTGTTCGTTGGTAAGCGCATCATTTGAGAACGCCTGGTCTGATTTGGCTAATTTAAAAAGAATGTTCGTAATAGCCCAAATAGGGTTTTTAGAGAAAGAAAAATTGGCAAAGTTGCCCGAAAAAATGGAAAATTCGAGAAAATATGAAAGTGCTTCTTTTCATTTCATTAGACATTAGACATTAATGTTAAAAAACTGTTAAACTGTTAATTAATGTTAAAATTAATGTTAAAAACAGAGTTAACCTTCATATCTCCTTGACGTTTCCAACTATAAAAAAATTAATGACATTAGATTATGAGCCCTTCGATATCAAGTAAGTTTGGTCTGATCCTTTCTTTTCTATCTTCAAAAGCAAGTGATTTATTCAGGTGACTTGTTTTAGGTGCCGCGCACCCTGTATATTCAACCCTGCGTACACATTTATTTAAAGAATCAACAATTAATAACATTACGCTAATTACCAGTAACTATCGAATTATGTGAAACCGCAAATACCTTGCATTGTGTTTTCTCGGCGTACGTATATGCGAAACGTTGCAATCGTGAGAGTGTACATTAATCCAATCGTTCTCGAAAGTTGTACATATTGCAGTCTACTGAAAAGTTGCGAGACCAACAGCAGCTTGTTAAGTCCTAAACCATAATTGGCTCAATGAATTTCTATTGAAGTGGGCTGCGCTTAACAAGCTGCGAAATAAAGTCAGATCAGTGGAATAATACTCGGAACGATTCTCCGCATAAAAATTTATTTTCACATACATAATTAGTAGTTTTCAGTTGTCAGGAATTAAAACTGACTTTCAGAAAAATCTCACCCTTTCATTTAATTCAGGCATTTACTTTGAAAGTGGCCAAAATCCATTTTCGAGAAATATCAAGCTGGCCATTTTAATATTTAAGTTTCCACCTCATCTTTTCATTACGAAGCCAACTTGTAACAAATATATTTAAAATCACAAAGATTTTGATAAAATGAAATTAGCTGGTTAATAGGATGATACAAATTCATATTTTGAAAGAGGCTTGAGGCCATTTTCGAGAAAAATTAAGCTAGTAATTTTAATATTTACATTTTTACGTCATCTTTTCATTCTGAAGGAAATTATAACTAATATATTTAAAAACACAAATTTTGAATTTCGATTTTGAAAAAGAAAATCAGCTGGTTAATAGGATGATAGAAATTTTTATTTTGAAAATGGCCCAAGTCCATTTTCGAGAAAAATCAAGCTAGCAATTTTGATATTTACATTTCTTTAAAAAATGTTCTTTGAGCTGAGACAAACACTGACAATGTTAAAGTGTCGGCTGATTAATTTAGCCTTACTAAATATTAGTATCAAATAAGCTTTATTATCTTTCTGAAGTGAATAATTCGGAACCGCATGGACGTCCAAAATGATTTAACACTTCCATATTCCTGTGTTACATCAAATTGCTCTTGCGTGTAACGAACTTTATAGTCTAATTTATCCATAGTAGTCCATTCATCTCTGTCATGTATTTTGTTTCAGGTACGTATTGCGCTTCACCAAATCCTTCAGAATACCTTGTTAATTGACCACTACAATAACGGTTCGGTAAGTACAGAGTATACTCGATCGAAGGATAGCTTGCGGTCCGTTCAATAAGCACAGAAACATGATACACTAGACTCTCGTATAAAGCCAATTTCTCCAATGTGCTACAAATATTGCGACGACTTTTTCATATATGTAACACGATTCTCGTACGATCTTAACCATTTGCACTCGAACATATTTTAACTGGAAAAATGAAAATAAATTTTTAAAAAATACCATCAATCATTTTATTATTTCTAAATCATTTTTGGGTTTACATCTGTATAATAACTAAACAAATAAATAAATAGTTTTTCGGCGTTATCGATATTACATAATATTATAGGATAGGATATAGGGTCAACTAAAAATAATAAAATATCGATTTTTCTATTGAATGCAATCAATATTTTCTATTTAGTCTGCGTATAATTAAAATGCATTATTCATATTTTAGGAAAGTATTTGTAACAACTAATATTTAGTAATAGAACAATTGAATATGGATACAGGAATACTTCACCACTGCAGAATTCAATAAAATAGTCGACTGAAAATAGTAACCCCCACCACTGCAAAATTCAGTCGATAGTTCAGTAAAACCAATCGACTGAAAATAGCAACAGCTACTATGGACTTATTCGACGGTTTTTAATCGATAGTGTCCATCACTAACAATAGATGTTGTAATTTAATATAAATGTACCTTTACACTTAACAGTAATACATTCGATTTCAATTTTTCATTTCACTGTTCTCTCTATCTTCGATATCCCCTATATTTTTATAACTCCCCTATGTATTCTTACTTTCATCTTCTATTTCAACTATCTGTGCTTATTCTACTTACGTTCTCTGTTTTTTCATCGTTCAAGAACTAACACTTTTGCTCTTGAAAGGGCAAACGTGCTGACTACTCCTTGTGCTCTCGATAACCAAATCATCGCACAGTGGGGTATTTGACCTGTTTAGCGCGCCAGAAGCTAAAATTTTTAGATCGTTCAAAATGACTAAAACTTTTTTCTCACATACCTGAATATACATATATGCGAGTAATCTATAATAATATTTTTCCATAAACAGTACTATTTAGTAATGTTAAACTTATATCAACGTGTACAAATGGCGCGCTCATCAGGTGACGCGTTCGTGCGAATGTCTGTGTATGTTCCTTTTGTATGACTGTGAATGTTGCCTTGTTACATTCAAATTCTTTTGAGGACGCAAAAAGAAAGGTATACATATAGAGTAATTTTATGGCTTTTTGTTTTATACCCTTCGGTGGTTTTGATAGAATAAACAATCAAAAGTAATATAATTTTTTGTCAGGAAATTAATATATATTATGTAATATTTTAGGTTCGCATAACACCTCTTTAATTTTGTGCGAGGATATTCAGTAGACCTTGCTTTATACAAATCCTTTAAAGTTTAGGTGCGGACTAGTGCAGACAGAAGAGATATTTTGCTTTTTGTGCGATACATATCGGTATGGCATGAATCGACTGTATATCATAAAATATTTCAAATAAAAATTTAACAGTATTCACATACATATAAACAGCAATATACAAAATTTTGAAAAATTTAGTTTAAAAGAAAAAAATAAGATCGCTTCGATTTTTAAACATTATTGTATTTTTGAAAATTGTGTTTTTGATTTGATAATGATGTAGCTGGTATTAAGACGAATTCAATGATGTTTAATGTTATGACGTTGACACCATTAATAACGTTGCAATAGTTTTGGTGTGCTAAACAGGCCAAATACCCCATTGTGCATCGATCACCGTTATTATTAAAATAAATTGAGCTTCTGCGATACATTATGTCATATTCTTTACCAGACACTTTACAGAATAGAATCTTAATCTTAGGTAACTGATCTTTCTTAAAAATATCAATCGGATCATCAGATGATTCACTATTGGAAGGGGGTGTTAAGGTGGTAGACTCATTCTCATTCTCATTTCTCCATAAGACGCAAACAGGACTTCTCAGTAATTAAAAGCGCCAGATAAAAGATCAATCTAGACCGCAATCGTCCTCGAATGACATATTTTTACGTTTATGAGGCATAATTTGCATTGTTCGGTAACATGTAGCTGCCACAACTTCATGAAAAAATAAATTTTTTAAAAATACCACATCTTTAAAAACGAACTAGAAAGTATGAAATGATTTTTCCTACTCCCATACAGATTCATAACTTTGTGCAGATAGTCTTGAAAATTTGTGATTGCTAATTTTTAAATATTTTCCTTAGAATATTGAATGATTTTATTTAACACCCTGTATACAGAGAATTACATAGTACAGCCTACATGAAAATGAACAATTTGCAAAAGGAACAAATTACTTCGGATGACCTCAAGAATCACCCTTGTCAAGGAAGTACACCATTTTTTGGATACCCTGATATACAGGGTGTCCCAAAATTCGTGTACTTCCCGGAAATGGGAGGTTCCTTGGGTCATTTGAAGAGACATTTTCCTTTACAAAAATGACACCAGCGGCTTTGTTTAGGAGTTATTAACAAAAAACACGGACCAATCAGAGCGCGGCTAGAGCAAACGGAGTCCGACTCAGCAACAGGTCCTGCTTAGCGTGGCGGCGCCATTGGGCGAGCCAGAATCAATTCGCTGTAGCCGCGCTCTTATTGGTCCGTGTTTTTTGTTAATAATTCCTAAACAAAGCCACTGGCGTCATTTTTGTAAAGGAAAATGTCTCTTCAAATGACCCAAGGAACCTCCCATTTCCGGGAAGTACACGAATTTTGGGACACCCTGTATAAGGCGCGAAGTGGCTCAGTGGGCATAGCTGCCAGACGGGGCACTTTTTTCGCGCATGCGCGACGATTTTAGCCTCCGAAGGCTTCAGTCGAGTACGAAGATCGGGTATCTTGGCCGCCCCGCTAATTTCGCAAAAGGGTATAGCCGGATAGTCTCCCACTAGTTTCTCCCAAATGGTGCCTCACAAACTTCGGACGTAGAGACGTCCCTGACAAAACTCGCGCTTGCCCGAAAAAAGCGCACCCCCGTCTGGCAGCCATGTCAGTGGGTAGAGCGCGCGACTGCGGATGCCGTCATCGCGGTTCGAACCCACTGCCGGCACCTCTGGAAATACTCCATGTGCTATTTACTGTGGTGCCTAAGTGGTTCGGAATCCACCATAAAAACAGTGTAGGTCCCGCTGGAATTGGTTGCAATTAGGCGATAGGTGAAATTGGAAAGAGAAGGAGAGTGGTGTATGGACTTGAAACCCTGAGGGGACCAAGTATCTATCTACTACTACTACTACTATTTGTATCACTATTGTCGGATATTGGACGGATAATATCGACGGATATTGTCGTTCAATACAATTCTTTATGCAACAAGTTTGCAACATTTTTTCAAATTTTTATCAAATAATAAACTTGTGAAATATACTTGTGTACACGCTTCGTCTCATACACTATCCACCATTTTGAATTATCTCGAACCGTGACTTGTGGGCATCAGATACTTTTGGATCTTTACACACCGTATCGAATCCACATACTATACCCATGCCATTCTAAGTTCAAACACGTAGAAGAAGGCACTTTCGATGCAATCGCCCCCAACGGTCGAGCGATGTATTAAATTAAAGGAAATAGCGCCAGCGCCTACATAGTTCAATGCTCGATCGTTGGTGGTGCCACATGCAAACTGGCCAAACCTCCTTCTAATTTTTCTTGGCATGTCATATCCGTAGTAGATAGATCAGTGACCCTGCTCCACTCATACAGAGCGCAGCACAGTGCGGACATATTGCCTAATATTTGGCACTTCTCTAAATTTGGTTATTAATGTATATATAGGTAATTTTTATACAGAAAATGGATTTAGCAATATAATTGAAAATTTATTAAGAAATTAACAATTTCTATTTAAACAAAAATATATTTTTGAAAACTAACAAATTTAAAACGAAATTAGTAATAAATAAACCATATTTAATATTAATAATAAATAAACAAAATTAACAAACTTAACAACACGCTATTCGCTATCCGAATCATCCTCGGTACTTTGAATGTGATCCAAAACAAACCATTCACTCCAGTGATCTTGTACATTTCTGATTAAATATTTATCAATTTGAGTAAAATCGCAAGATTTGCTTTTTGTTGTCACTTCTCCATGTATTAATCGGATAGAATGTGATTAAAAGATTATTAAATAAATCGGTGTTAATGTTATTGCAAAATTGTATTATGCATAAAAATGATTATTATATGATTATTAATAACACTTAATATCCCAATACGCATTTTTTGCAAAAAAATGTATTTCATATCGTGATATACACTAATATTGAATTTTTCTGTGGCGGTCAAATGGAAAAATTTTGTAAAAAAATCCAAATTTGTTTACGAACGTATATGTCTTGATAATTATTCACAATACAGAATTTTCCACAAAAGATTATAAAGACACGGTACGGGCACTTATATTAAAAAGTTTATAAAATTAAGAGTAGCAGTTAGTTGCAGGCAAAACTATGAAATTCTTAAACTACAACAAGTAATATATCCGAATATGTCAAGGTCTCAGGATATTTTTTGCCCTTCTCGAGATATGTTAATTTGCAGTTTTATATGCAAGTAATAAATAAAACCACCGCTGAAAATTTATACAAAAAACAGATCTACTTTATCAAATGTAAAAAGAATGCATATACCTTGGTGAGCATTTTCCATTGTACAGAATTATTGTTGCAACACTGATTTACAATTATTGTAATATAATTTGATTTTTGGAACTCTGGAGTGTGCGGCACATGGTAAAATTGTTTATAAAAATCTAAATGTGTTTACTAATGTAAATGCAATAGTAATTCACAAAAAATGTAACAAATTACATAAAATAGTTAATAAATTAAAAAAAAATTAACAATATTTATGCATAAAAATTATTGTTATATGATTAATAATATCAATTACCACCTAGTAAAACGCTTTGCCAAAGAAATTTATCGTACATCGTGATATACACGTGTAGTGAGATATGCCACGTTTGTCCGCACTGTGCGCTGACTCGCGGGAGTCACCGCCAAAAGTCATAAAATTCGAGCGCAGGTTGACGGTCCCTGCTGTGCGTGCAAGGAACATAGGTTTCCATAAGCCTATTTTCCGTGCACGCACAATAGGGACTTGTCAACCTGCGCTCGAAATTTATGACTTTTCGCGCTAGCTCCCGGGACTCTGTATGAGTGGAGCCTTAGACGCTGGAATGTCGGAAGGTGGTCGAGGATTGTATGCAGGCTGTTTCAAAATTCCTTCAACATTCTGAAATGAGAAGTTCCCGAGATTATTTAAAACGACATTTTCCCCTTTGCAAAAATGGTGTCCGCAGCTTGGTTAAGGAGTTATTAACTAAAAACACGGACCAATCCGAGCACGGCTACAATGAACGGAATTCGAGTCGGCGACAGGTCCCACTTACCGTGGCGTCGTCATTGGCCGAGCCAAAATCAATACACTGTGGCCGCGCACTGATTGGTCCGTGTTTTTAGTTAATAACTCTTAAAAAAAGCCGCGGACGAAATGATTTCAGGAACCTTCCACTTCCGGATGTTGAAAGAATTAACCTCAATCCGACCCACTGTGCATCACAGTGTTGAGTTCGATCGAAATCGTGGCCAAAATAGGCAGGAGTAATCCAACTTAGTTAAAACTTGATACTATGGCCAAAAATTTATTGAACTCTCTTGAAAATTAGTATTAGTATTTGCATATTTTTCAAGACCGAAATATAGGCATCAAGAATTTTCGAGAATCTTATAGTAGAAAGATGTGCAGGATTAGAACTATGGCGGATATCTTTTATCGATACATGAATATCTCCCCGAAGTCACACAACTTTTTGGAAGAACCTGTTACAAATGAAGATGCTTCATTTTACGAAATATTTTGAAGATTCTCGAATCCAAATTAATTTATATTTTTCATAATTATGATTGTAATTGGTGCAACAAATGCAATATTTACCATTAAAATCTTATGCTGTCCACTATTTGAAGCATTTTAGTTTTATTTTTCGACAAAGGTATTTTTTGCGAGACAACCGCCAGAGTTATGCCACTGGACGAAAAAATAATCTGTACAAAATTTTAAATTGACCAAATAACAGGATATGCTGCCGCATCGACTTCGAACATTTTTTTTTGTAATTCGCTTTACATACTACTTGTATATTTTTTTTTATATATCGTTGAATTTGTCTTTTTACGTACTATAACAATGTTGAAACAAAAAGTAAGAAAGATTTTTTTAAAAAATTGGTGAACTCGAAATCTTAAAAATTGACCTTAACAAAATTTGTATTTTCTTTGCATTATATTTAATTTAATAAACAGTACAACTTTTGTCTACGAAATTTTATTATAATTTGATAAGTGGCAAAAATATATATACATATGCTTATACATAATACATTATTAATACGTATACAGTATACATTATACATATAATACAGTACATCATACAAAAAGCTATTAAAAGTATTTTTATAGCAATAAAAATAGGTCACTTTAGAAAATTTCGTTGAAATATTTTATGTGTTTCTTAATGATTGTTTCGAGACATCTGGAAATTGTTTCCTATTTTCGGAAATAATTTGTAAAATGTATTGTTTTTTTTCTTCATTTTTTGATAATAACTGATTGTAGTCCTGAATAAGTTTAATACTACGCTCAGCAGTGTCGTTAACAAGTTTGTACAATACGAAGTTGTACAATACAAATACAAAACAAATATTGTACAATACAAGTTTTGTACAATATTTTTGATCGAGATTTGAAATCCTCGTCATCTTCCCATGAATACAGATCTTTTTTTTTAAATTCTATAGAAATTGAGAATCTTGTACTCGAGATCGTTTGTTCCTGGCCCTTTTATCTCAACGGTCTTGGCCTGTCGTTTGTCTCGGAGTCATTCGTCTGTTTCTACGGGACGCGCGTTTCGCCTGCTTTGATGGGAATTTAGACCTCCTACATGTATATTGTTTACCTTCAACACGTTATTGTATTAATAATATATTATGGATAAGCATATGTATATAAAAAAATTTCTTATACAAAAGTTGTACTGTGTATCAAATTAAATATAATGCAAAGAAAAACAAATTTTTTTATTGTCAATTTTTGAGATTTCAAGGTCACGAATTTTTTAAAAATCTTTTTTACATTTAAAAAATATATGTATATATATATATATATATAGAGAGAGAGAGAGAGAGAGAGAGAGAGAGCGTAGCATATTTACAAAAGCTTACTTATTCTAAACTATTTTACTACATTAATTGCTATTTCTATTTACAATATTCCCTTTTTACCATTTCTCCCTCCCTACCCTCCTTCCCATCCCCCTTTACCCAATCTTCGGACTTAATCTTCCGGTCGCTCAACTTCCACTTCAATCTTCTCTTTTATCCCCTCTCCTTTCATCCAACTTTCTTAAATTTTCTTCCCCTCCTCCCTCTTCATCCAACACTTCCATCATCCATTCATGCCAACCTTTTTCCTCATTCATACCCATACATACCTCCCAAACATGCCCCTACGTCGAATACTATCGTCATACTATCGAATATTATTAGTCCATATTTTTTAGTCGACTGAAATTTTGTTTTAGTGGTTATGTCTAGATTGCGAGCTATAGTCTATGCCTACGTCTCATCTCTCACAAATTATTATGTATCCTTTAATAATAATGTAATATAAAGGCAAACTGTTAATGAACTTTTTAAAATTGATGTCAATTTATTTATAAATAAAAAGCCGCCAATATTATTTTATCCTTCAAGTAAATTATTGGGGTCGATACAGTCTCGTCCAAATTTCTGCCAATAAAATTATTTAATATGTAGCCATTAATGAAATAATTATTTGTGGATTTAAATCAAAGTTGACTACCTTACTATCTTGCTGTTTACCATTTCTATAGAGATGAATATTTAGTGTAATTTCATTGAAGCGCTGCATTATTATTAACAATAAATAATACATTCTTTGATACAGAACTCGGTCTGTGAAGCACGGCGTATAGGACAGAGTCAGTAATTTCATTTATGCACTATTCCCGCTGGATTTGAATTGTTAGGAGGAATTTTTATTTCGAGACGACAACACAAGGATAGCTGGATGTTTCGACGTAATGGTGTAATTGTTCCAGTTTCTATTAGTAATAATTGAGAATAATATGCAATAAAAAGAAAAGTTATATTTTTTACGTCAAATCTAACCCAGGTCTATAAATGTACACAATGCATTTTTAAAATTATTGTTACAGACTCGGATAAAAAGTTAAAAAAACATCATTGTTAATATTTTATATGATTCCTACCAATTGCAAATCTAAAAAAATTTTGTTTACTCATTGTGTAGCAAATTAGGAGGTTTAACATCTTAAAAAAAGTTATGCTTTTTTTAACTCTTAGCACTCGCCCAGTAAGCAAAATGCTTGATTTTAGAAAAGTTGGTCCATATCGAAGCACGGACTTAGTCACCATTAATAAATAACACTTCCTGTGGCACTATGCAAAATATTGTTTACATTATCAAATGTGTTGCCGTGCAATTAATTACCAGACAGTATTAGGTAGAATATCAAGTTCATTTCCAAAAAATGAAAAAATTAATATACAGGGTGGTCCTTTTAAATAAGGCCACCTATATATCTCTTCAGATTATCGTGATACAAAAGATATTTGTTACGTAATGTTCGCGGTGTCAATGGATCAAATATAGCTAAAATATTTTCGTCTAAAGGTCATTTTTTTCGGAGTTATTATGGTCATCGACGCTTTTCGATACATAACTACATTTTTTCTTATTGCATCGTGTAACAGATCGAAAAATATATTCAGATATGTATAATAACACATGACCTTGTAATAACTTTGATATTCGGTTGCTCGGAGCAACGAGATCATTTAATTTCAATTTCATGTTATTATACATATCTGAATATATTTACGAACCCCCCCCCCCAAAAAAAGAAAAATGTAGTTATGTATCAAAAAATATCGATGACCTTGATAACTCCAAAAAAATGACACTCGGAAAAAAACATTCTAGTCAGATACTTGGTTCATTGACACCACGCACATTACGTAACAAATACTTGCATCTCATAACTTGAAGAGATATTTAGGTTCTCTTACTTAAAAGGACCACCCTGTAGAATGGAATTACTCTAGGTCAGAAAAAATGTTTAATTTGAGAGTTAAACTAGTTCCGAGTGCACAGGATTAAGAGTGTCCTCGACTGTATATTGAGAGGGTTTTGAGATATTCCGTGTTAGTGGGGGCGAAAACCGCATTAAATCGATTTTTCGTGCGATAAACTTTGTACTTCAAGTAAGTTTAAAGGCGAGGTGGTGTGGTTTTCGGTGTTCTTTGTGAGGTTAATGGCGGATTCTCTAAAAAAAACCGAAACATTGTGCTTCAGTATCATGGTACTTTTATTTTTTTTCATACAGTTAGGCGGTCGCCATGTGCCGTGTCCTGAGTGTCGAGCCATAACGTTAACTCTCCCCTAGTCCTAGTTCCTAGTTTAACGACTACGCTCCTTCGGGAGTATGTGAAAGCATTTTCGTAACTCAAAGGAGACCAGACTACATAACCTTGATTGTAATTCTGCTCGTGGATTGTGTGAAATTTTTACTACGTATAAAGGGGTAATTTTTCAACGTTAGCAACGAGAGATATGGAGCCTTTATAATTTATAACAAGTAATGGGAGTTACTGCTTACTGTGTACTCCAAACTTTTAAAATTGTATTATATTTCATTCGATGGAGATTTAAATTCGAGTAATTTAATTGTTACTTTCTATGTGAGCTGTATTGGAAGAAGAAAATATTTTATTGCATTTCATTAAACAATTATTAGATAATTGTAAGAAACAATTTTAACCTTATCTCTGAAAATTATTTAACGAATCCTAATAATTTATTATTTTGTATTTTTTTTACATCAAACTGTATCAAAACCAGAAACGATGCTAATTTAAATGCTTTGTTAGCAAGAGTTAATTTTATACAGAATAGAATTTAAAGGTCCGAATTATGTCATATGCTAATGCCAGATTTTTCAAATACTGCGTTCCTCTTCATATTAGCAATCCTGAAGGTCTGAGAATAATTAAGAATTTTATTAAATTACGTTCGTTAGGAATGTAGTATCTATTATAAGTAGACTACGGATATCTTTATGCAAAATAAAAATTGTCTGCATCGATTGCAAGAAATAGAAACTAAATTCAATTTTATTCCCTCCCTTATTGATTTTAAAATTAAATTTCCTTAATTACTCAATTTTGTTATAAACGCATAAAGATCTACAGTCTAATTATAAGTAGTTGCTGAAGAAACCATCTGGTTTAAAACATTAATATACAGGGTGTTCCAAAATTCGTGTACTTCCAGGAAATGGGAGTATCCTTGGGTCATTTGAAGCGACATTTTCCTTTACAAAAATGACGCGCCGGTGGCTTTGTTTAGGAGTTATTAACGAAAAACACGGACCAATCAGAGTGCGGCTATAGCGAACGGAGTCCGACTCAGCGACAGGTCCCGCTTAACGTGGCGGCGCCATTAGCCGAGCCAGAATCAATCCGCTGTAGCCGCGCTCTGATTGGTCTGTGTTTTTTGTTAATAACTCCTAAACAAAGCCGCCGGCGTCATTTTTGTAAAGGAAAATGTCGCTTCGAATGACCCAAGGAACCTCCCATTTTCGGGAAGTACACGAATTTTGGGACACCCTGTATAAATACCTAAATTGCTACAGGAGTACCACCTTTTTTTACCGGATGTTGAGAAACCGGTAGAACCGAGGACTCCGATGGCAAGTATGTACCACCATAATAGAGTCCCAGAGGTGCCGTAAACCTCCACCTTCCACCCATGGGTGCCAGTGGAAGACTGGGCCCTTTTTATCAAACTAAATTAAAATCACCCTCCCCCCGACCCGCTTTCCGCATATTGAAGGGGAGGGTGACAACTAATTCCACACCTGTTCTTTGCAAAATACAGAAGTACCACCAGCACTAGTGTACAACAAACGATCACATTATCCCTATTTTATTAATATGAGAGCTAGCTGGCTCAACATGATGCAAAGACAGATCTCTCATTTGTACTATCTCATCTACGAAACTCTTTATAGCCGATCTCCATCTTATTTATTCTGTTTAACTCGGAACCACTTCTCCTGCACTCTAATAACTCTTATCCAGCATATTCATACTCTGCTCGTTGTTTGGGTATACACTGGGCATTAAAATTTCATGCCTGTCTTTCCCTGTGAACTCTTTCACAATTATATTTCTCTTTCCCATTTAATAATTCCTTAAATCTTTGCTGGTTCTTAAATTTCAATATCGTATAGGATTATGTTAGGTTATGTGTGGACAGAGCGACGCACACTGGTCCAGATCGAGAAATCGTCTCTTTTTATTATTACTTTTGATCCAGTAGAGATATTGCAATGAAATTTTTATTAAAAATATTTTTAATATAGTTATTTTTAACCATGTGTATATTTTTTGCATTTGTTAAACAATAATTTTTTATTAATTTTCATGGATATTTTCGGTTAAAAAATATTTATTTTAAATATAATCTTACAAACTATTTTTTACTTTCTGTATATGAATATTTTATATTTACGTTTGACACATGTAACGTTTTATGGAACACGTAAAATATAAATTCGAGAAATCTTGTTGCAATTAACTGTAGTTAATACAGTAAAACCATTTTGACTTATGTACAAATCTAATTATTATTAGACTGCAAATCTTTATGCAAAATATAAATTGCCTGTATCTATTGCAAGAAACAAAAACGAAAACGAATGTTATTTCTTCCCTTAATGATTTTAATAGAAGAGAAATCCAATATTGACCTCTACAATTTTTTAAATTTGTCAACAATTTTGAATTTTATCTACCCAATTTAGCTGCAAATGCGTAAAGATCCGTAGTCTACTTTTAATATAATATAAACACTGAGTATTTTCTTTTCTTAAGGACTGCGTCTACTCCAGCAGACGACACTTGCGTGTGACTGTGTGTGAATGCACAATAGGGTGGCCCTTAGGTATACTTGTTGAAAATTTTAAAAAAATTTTTTTTTACGACTCTCCCTAAAATATTTCCATTTGGTAAGACAATAATCCCTGCAAAAGATGAGATTGATCTGATAAGGGGAAGATGTGCTATATTGACGTTGAAGTTGCGAAAAACATAAGAAATTTTATAGGAACAAAAAAACAAATTTTTAATAATTATTGCGAAAAGGTCACTGTACTCTGATTTTCATGAAATTTATTTATGAATATAGGCTTTGTTTAGGAGTTATTAACAAAAAACACGGACCAATCAGAGCGCAGCTACAGTGGATTGATTTTAGCTCGGCCAATGGCGCCGCCACGCTAAGCGGGACCTGTCGCTGAGTCGAACTCCGTTTGCTCTAGCCGCGCTCTGATTGGTCTGTGTTTTTTGTTAATAACTCCTAAACAAAGCCGCCGGCGTCATTTTTGTAAAGGAAAATGTCGCTTCGAATGACCCAAGGAACATCCTATTTCCGGGAAGTACACGAATTTTGGGACACCCTGTATAATGCAGCAACGCATTTTGAACAACTTTTTCCTTTTATAATATAGGGTGGTCGCTTCTAGTTTTCGAGATATTCGCAAAATACCAATGCTAATACTGTATTGAATTTTCTGTACTCTTGTACGCTCCGTGGCAACGTAACTCTAATCTGGCACGGCGTCTGTTTTCTTTTTTCGTAAACACGCTGTCGAAATGAAAGAGAAAACAGATTCAATTTTGAAAGATTACTCCTCGATTATCGTCTATGAATCCGAATATCTGTCTATTTCTTACAAAAATAACGTGATATTCAAACCAAAACACTTTGTATAAAGGTTGACCAAGTTCCCCGGCCAATCCACTTCAGTGATATGAAGGATGGACCAAGTTCCTCTTGCGTATAAGGGTTGTGATATTGGGAAGGACCAATTCCCAGAAGCCAATGATTGTTGCACTTACCTAATTCAAACTTTACAACCTAGGAAACTTGGCGTCGGCGCTGGCACTAGTATTTTGACTTGCATGAGAAAAAATATCCTTTTATTTAATATTTAGTATATCCTGAATTCTTAAGAGATTAGTACTGAAGAACATAATGAGCATGCACTTGGGAATACGGATATAAATTTTTCTCATGCAAGTCAAAATACTAGTGCCAGCGCCGACGCCAAATTTCCTAGGTTGTAAAGTTTGAATTAGGTAAGTGCAACAATCATAGGCCTCGGGAAATTGGTCCTTCCCAATATCACAGCCCTTATAGGCTAGAGAAACTTGATCCATTCACCATATCATAACTTTGATAAGCGAGAGGAACTTGGTCCATCCATCATATCCCAACTTTGATATAGGCGAGAGGACCTGGTTCCATCCTTCATATCACCAAAATGGATAGGCCGGGGAACTTGGTCAACCTTTACACGAAGTGTTTTGGTTTGGATGCTAACTGTTTTTCCAGTGATAGTTCCTTATTCTGAGAATCTAAAAGTTTTTCATTATTTCCATAAGAATCATTGTTACATTTTTCGAGAAGTCTGCTTAGAATTTGTTTTGCCATTTTATACATATCTGCCTTGGATGTTAAATAGAAAAATGTATCTTCTGAATCTTTTAGCAAAGATTCTGGATTATGCAGATATTTCATAAGGGATACAATAATCTTGTCTCTTCATTTAGATATTTCTTCTTCCATCACAACAAGAAAGTCATTACTCGATACGCATTCACAATTATTATAAATTATCACATTGCAAACATGTATACGTAGTACGTAGGCATCGATATGCTTATACGTGTGCGATTGATTAGTAATATGCAATTTGAGATAACTAAAAATTCATTTCCAAAAGTATGTTATAAAATAAATGGGATTCATAAGAATTTTCCTAGATTAAAATTTTTCGAGAAATACTGTAATTTTTCGAGAAATGAGAAATAAAACCAATTATAAAATTTCTCGAGAAGGAACACTAACCGCGACATGCTGTCGAATAATGACAATTATACGTCGTAAATGTAAAAGTTTGATATTTATTATTGATCTATATAAATGACAATTAAATGCTGTTCGTCCGTAAGCGCATCACATGAGAACGGCTGGACCTATTCGGCTATTGTTTTTTTTTAAATGTTCGTAATAGTCCGAATAAGGTTTTTAAGGAAAGAAAAATTGGCAAAGTTGCCCGGAACAATGGAAAATTCTGGAAGAAATGAAAGTGCTTTTTTCTCAAAATTCGAACGATGGATATGCGTAATTCTTTTTTTGTTTTATTCGTTATGGTCCTGGAAAAGTTTTCAGGAAAAAACTTCTGAATGTACTCCTCCTTAAATTGAATATCCATGGCCACAATCGTTAATAGATACAATGATCATTCAGAAATACGTTTTTTTCTCATGTTTACTTTGTTTACACATTTCCAATAGCTCTTCTCAAATTCAGAAAACGATCACAAACTTTGGCTGTTAGGCCGTAATGCGGCATGTAACGCGGAATGTCCGCATAAGGAAACCCGTGTTAGGGCCACATCAGGTTTTCCCAAAGACTTTTTTTTCAATACCCACACATAAAAGACACGCATTTTCTATTTAAAAAATAACTGTTTATGGGCAGATGGAATGATGAATTGAAGAAATTTAAAAAATGTAAAACAAAAATGTTGACAGCGGGACTCGAACCAGCGACCTACTAATTACTAGTACATATTTCTCGCTGCGCCCTCGGTCACTCCGATTGTTGTTCATACGTAAACGGCATCTTATTATGACTGGAAACAGATTTTCAAATGCAATTTTCTCGACAAATCTTGAGAAGTGCACGCTACTGCTTTCCTAAATTACAAATGTGCAAACCAACCTAGGCATCCGCTCGGCCATCCTCATTTAGACCATGTATAGCAACTGTTAGGAATGTCCTACTTAGGCGTACAACATTCTTTCCGCATTAGACCCATGTATGACAACTGTTAGGAATGCCCAACTTAGGCGTACACCATTCTTTCCGCATTAGGCCCACATTCGTCTTTAGGCATGCCTAACAGAATTTCTAGTCGAGGTGGCAGTGCGTGCGCAGCGTCATTTTTCGTAGCTGACAATGAGTCTTGTGAATTTGGCAGACACATTTTCCGGTGTTGTTACAGGAGGAAAGCCATCCTGAACATGGAATAATGGTCTCGTGTCAGACGACCCGTTACTCGGTAGCCGACTAAAGTATTTTCGTGCTACAGGTGTGTCATAGACATGCTCGCTCCTTTTACGATGTCCATCACGGTCCTGAACCGGTCGACCTCCTTTCCAACAATGTAATCCGATTGTTACAAATTACCCCCTAGAACATCCTGCGGCTAACCCGAGACTAGATTCCTCTGATCCGGCTCTTTGCTAGACCCAATCGTTTCGGCTCTGGCTGTCCTATCTGAAAGGGGAGACGATTCCATGCACGGACACGGCCCACATTGGGGTATTTGGCCTGTTTAGGGCTCCAAAACTATTGCAATGTTATTAATAGTGTCAACGTCATAGTATTATATATCGTTGAATTCGTCTTGACACCAGTTATAACATTATCAAATCAAAAATACAATTTAATATTTAAAAAATCGAAGCAATCTTGCTATTTTCGTTTAAACAAAATTTTTTCAAAATTTTATACAGGGTGTTTACCTACAGGTGGGAGAAAATTGAAGGGGTGGTTTTCGACGATAATCTAAGACGAAAATGAAGAATAAAAAAATTGCGATTTCGGCTTCGTTAATTAGATATTAGCAATTAAAAATTGGCCCAAAAAGCGGCAACATTTCGACACAGCTGTACGTTGCGTACGTCACACAGGCGCGCGACAGTCATGTATCAAGTGACAGTTGCATGCATATCTTGGTTCTCATTTGGGGCCCCAGCGAGGTGAAAATGTTTATAAAATCGTTGGACGACATTTAACCTACCTACTCGTTAAAATCCACAAGGGCATTTCTAATAACCGCCCTATAGAATTATCGAGTAGAAGGGGTCAATGCCTTCTCACTTTTAAATTCTTCTCACACAAATCCATAAATCCTTATTCTGCACTATAATTTTTCATAAAACCGAACTTAAATACTGGAATAAACGCTCTAGCACTATTTACAATGTCATACACACGCACTACGAGTTTACTGAGGAGAATGAGGAGAATGTAAAGAACTGGTAATCCTTTAATGTTGAAACACTGCACACATTGAACTTTATACAAAAATCTTGGATTTCTTCAAAATGAGTCTTCCTTTTTTAGATACTTTAATTTTAATTTGTTGACGCGTCTAGTAGCCTTAATCATAGCATCTACACCTCCTAGAAATTAGCCCCCCACTTGTTGAATTAAATAATTTCAACAATTGTGCTGTATCGTGCTAGGTTTGTGCTATATTGTGCCCGAATATTATCCCTATAATATGAAAAATAAGATGGAAAATTGAGAAAAACGATTTTTTGAGTAGCCCCCCACTTTTCATTTTTTTCAATTGTTTCAATTGTGCTAAGTTGTGTTAAGATTGTGCTCAAGTATTACTTAAAAAAATATATAAATAAAAAAGTTATAGTAAAAAAACGTTTTTGACATCGACATGCTAGGCTAGTACAACTCAGATATATGATTATATGATGTTTGGATAACTATTTCTTACTTAAACATTAATTAGTTGTCAAAAACGTTTTTTTCCTATAACTTTTTTATTGATAATTTTTTTAAAGTAATACTTGAGCACAATCTTAGCACAACTTAGCACAACTTAGCACAGTTGGAAAAATTGAAAAAAATGAAAAGTGGGGGGCTACTCAAAAAATCATTTTTCTCAATTTTCCATCTTATTTTTCATATTATAGGGATAATATTCGGGCACAATATAACACAAACCTAGCACAATTCAGCACAATTGTTGAAATTATTTAATTCAACAAGTGGGGGGCTAACTTCTAGGAGGTAGCATCTACGAACAAGAATCATCTGTAGGTTCAGCGATAGGGCATCTACTTACAGTATTGTATCCATAAATATCCCAAAAATCTGACCTCAAAATGTCCCAGATCTATCCCCACTACTGCGGGGTGTGCACCCTCTTGAGGGGCCTCTTGAAGCAGTGGCACACCAAGGGAGGGGGGAGCCAGGGTGCCAAGTCCCCGCACCCTCAAGAAAAAGGAAACGAAACACTATGTGGCTACCGTTGACAAATATTTTTCTAAAAAAAGGTCATTTTGTGTCATTTCATATTTGTGGCATTTTTCTAATAAAAATCATACCAAATATTGTATAATTCCGATGATATTTACTTGTATAATAGAGAATTAAAGTTTCGAGCGCAAGGAAGGACGGTCGCCAACAAGCGTTCGAAATGTGCCGACGACTGCGACTCTCTGCGTCTCTTCCGTTCCCATACGCTATCCTTCTGCGCGGTTGAAACTTTAATCGTCTTTTACACAAGTAAATATCATCGGAATTATATCACGTTTTGTATGATTTTTATTAGAAGAATGCCACAAATTTGGTCATCGAAATCCTATAAAAAAATAATAGAGAATAAAGAAGTTGGAAATTCCGATTAGGCGGGTTCACCGGTATACCCGAGCCACACGGTGTCATATTTCTCGGCGACCGAGGCCTCTTGAGCTCGGCTGTCCTTCTCTACGTTCGGCAAAAGTCAACGAATAGACTTATATGGATAAAATACTATACTACCCAAGCGGGTCCGTGTTCAAGTCCGATGTGGGTATGTTTTTAGTTTTTTCCTTCTTTCCCCAAAATTTTACCGTGAACATACATTTTTAATATGTATATTATTCTATGATATACCATCAAAATAACTATTAAAGAGAAGATTAGCATTTGAGCTCTGTAGGTTCGTCTTTTTTTATACAGGGTGTCCCAAAATTCGTGTACTTCCCAGAAATGGGAGGTTCCTTGGGTCATTTGAAGCAACATTTTCCTTTACAAAAATGACGCCAGCGGCTTTGTTTAGGAGTTATTAACAAAAAACACGGACCAATCAGAGCGCGGCTACATGCGGATTGATTCTGGCTCGGCCAATGGCGCCGCCACGCTAAGCGGGACCTGTCGCTGAGTCGGACTCCGTTTGCTCTAGCCGCGCTCTGATTGGTCTGTGTTTTTTGTTAATAACTCCTAAACAAAGCCGCCGGCGTCATTTTTGTAAAGGAAAATGTCGCTTCGAATGACCCAAGGAACATCCTATTTCCGGGAAGTACACGAATTTTGGGACACCCTGTATGTAGTAACGTTGGCTCTAGGTTGGGTGTGATTGTTGGCCCAACGTTCGCCTTGATTGTTGGCCCAACTGCAAAAAAGAGCAAAATTTCCAACGGTTGCCCAACGGATACCGCCAACGGAGGCCCAACAAAACGCCATCCATAAATGCTGCTAGGGCAGCTTGAATCAAAACCCGATTTTATGTAGCGCAGATTGTAAAATTGAATGGAAGGTTAGTATGTCCATTGTTTTAATTGATACAGCTTTTTTTGATATATGTATAACATTTCTGATATAGTCGTTTTTGCCAATATAATTGTTGTTCATTAATAAAAACTTAATTTGCGATCGTTTTCTAGTATTACACGCCAACGATTGCACAATTGTTTGTACCAACTTCCAGCCGTTATACTAAACTTTCGAAATGAAACAATATTCGAGATCAGAGGTGGGCATTATTTGGCGAAACAAATATTTCAAAACTGTTTAATATTTTACACTTTAATTTGTTTAAGGAAAATAGTATTTTAAATAAGATATGCAATTTCGAAAATAAAATATTTCTATTTTAACTATCGAAACCACAAAATAAACTATTTCTATTTTAACAATCGAAACCATAAAATAAAATATTCCTATTTTAACAATGGGAACCAGAAAATAAAATATTTCTATTTTAATAATCTAAAACATAAAATAGAGTATTGTATTTTTCACGTCGTTATACCTAATACTTTCAGAAATCGCATTACTTATGGGTAATTTAATATTTCTTATTTTAGCAATAATTTAAAGAAGAATTGATGCTTACTATAAGGAACTACATCATTTACCACATTTTTGTTTTATTTAATATTAACCATTTCATCCCATAAATGCATTGAACGCGAACCATTATTTTCAGCAATAATATTTAAAATTGAAACTGAAAATAAAGGCAGTCTAAATATTTTTATTATTCTTCAAGTAAAATACTATTTTCGAAAATTACTGCCTCAAATAAATTATTTTATTTTCAAAATTGTACACATACTTTAAAATAGATAGGATTATTTATTATTTACTATCTAAAACACTATTTTCCCCAGCTTTGCCTTAAATACAGGAATATTTGTAGTACATTTTTGATATGTAGTTGTCTTTAGTAGTTAATTTAATATTGTAAGGAGGGGATTCAAAATTCGTAATACTTCTTTATCCGTTCCTTGCTCGTTGGGAACTATCTCTAATGTTTATTTTTAACCAAACCAAAATGCTATGTAAGATATTCTTACAATATCACCAAACCGCTCGGCCTTCATTTTGTACTGGGATCCCAGTTTCACGTGTAATATACCGACTGCATTCATATTACTTCCGATTTCTGTTCGTAACTCTCTCCTCACCCTTGCATCTAAATGAAATATTAAACCATAATGACGTCACTATGGAAGTAATGAGTAAGTGTTACTCGGATATGATTGCCATTGACATGGGAAACTAATAAAATTAATAAACACTGACGAACATGCATTAATTAGACTTTATAGCGTCCCAAGGCAACCCTCCAATATCTATTTTCTTGCTAGAAAAGAGTGTGTGTGTATTAATATTTAATATCTATTATTTAATACGAAGTATAAAAAAATGTTAAAAACGGTAGCTTTTATTCTAATTATAACTTTATTGTTATATTTATCTTATTATATTTACCTTATATTAACCTTATATTTACCTTAAAATCATTTAAAATGACTTATCGTATATCCTTTACGCGTCCATCTACAGAAAAAGTAGCCCCTTCGAAACCAAGCAAGTTCCATCTGATGCAGATTTTTCTAACACTAATAGCAGACGAGTTATTCAGGTGGCCTGTTTTAGATGCCTGTATATTAATTGTATTATATAAATATATTTTTAAATGTAATACATAGATATATTTTACATATTTAATTTTCAATTTTCAAGTAATTTCTACTAAGTAAGACAGTAATTTCAGCTAATAGGTATTATCAATTCGTTATTGTTAGTATGCAAATAATGTTTGTATAAAAATGCAATGTGTCTTTAATGTTTGAATAATAAAGGTTGCGATATGCGGCTACACTATCAACAAAATAATTACTCGTTTCCAAGACTTTTTACACGCTGCTTATTTGTTATAACAGCGGCTGTTAGAGGCATATTCAATACAGAATAATATTGGAATGCAAAAGTAGTTCAATGAGATATTATAATATGAAGTTACAAACAACGAGAAAAGCAAGTGTGTCTAAAATTTCTGCTGCGGCCCTTTTTCATATTTTGGCTAAGAATTCTCCCTTCCAGTGTCACAAATGAACAGTTTTAGTAATGATCATAATTGTTTAAAGCGTGCTAAAGGCACGATAAACAAACTCCATCGAACATTCATCAGAGGGTACGATTTTCTTTAAAATAATAGTGTGCGTTGAAATTTTTGATACGGCCCTTTTCCATATTTTAGCTAAAAATTCTTCGCTGCGGTGCCACAAATGAATAGTTCTAGTAATAATCACAATTATTTTTGACCCTCATCCGTCCTTCGTGTGAATTTGACACAGTTTTACCGAAATAAGTTATACTGTTCTGTTATTTGTAAGTAATGTCCTAAACTTGATAACATTATTTTTTTAAATGCGAAACGTATAACCGCAAAAACCTAAGATGTTAACTGATCAATTTGAATGAAAACTAGGGGGGAACCCCCCCTTGCGAGCTCGCGAGAGGGTTAGTAGTACGCATGGCTAGTAGGGCCTGTGCATCCATTAATGTTTTTTATTTTGTGTGTGACTCTCCACGAGCCACACATAAAACTTCCCGATTCGTTAGTTTCTATATATTATTATCATTATTTATTTAGTGTACGTTTTGTAGAAAATGCTAAAAATTAAAGAGAATCCCTCCGTCATGCCCAACCACATGATGTATGTAGTCTTTTGAATTTTTCAAGAAGACAAAAAAATAAACTGTACATTTTAAGAAGATTATACGTTTTCAGGGAAATGCAATAGTTTTTTACTTATCAAAATGTTTACTATGTGGCATCGCAAAAAACCAACATCGTATGCACGTTGCTCGTTTGGTTCCTTGTTATAGCATACTAATGTTGCAGAATATATTATCTTAATTAGTTTTTCCCAAACGATACAACTCCTCACTATCCGGGTTTGCAGTATTGATCTTGGTTTTCTTCGATACTGTTAATTTCAATTGTCCCAGAATATATAAACCGCTCAATTTTGAAACTCTGCTCAGTGCTACATACAAGGTTCGTTTTTCTGATGTTTTAAAATTCAAACATACTTTCTCGTATCTTTGTCCCTGACTTTTATAAATCGTAATCGCTTCAGCAGGAACCATTGGAAATTGACTACGTGCGATTTGATATTTTTCCTCACTCGACATATTTACTTGATTCGATATTTTTATTAATGGTGTTAAATTTTTATTAATATTTGCATTTTTCATACAATCACGATAAGGAGTTCTTACTTTCACTCCTACTCTGGCCAATTGAAAATCTAACCACAGGGCACATCGATTGCATCATTCATCATTCTGATCGCATTGTTACTTTTTCCGAAAACGTTAACGAAACATTTGATAACATACAAACGGACACACGCGCGCGCACACACACACACACACACACACACACACACAGAGAGAGAGAGAGAGAGAGAGAGAGAGAGAGACATTTCGATAAAAATAGTCTAAAATGACTCCAATGACCATGAAACGTGGACATCTGCTAAAAAATCGATTTTCGATTTTCGAGGTCATTACAGTAACTTCCCTATAAAATAGGGAAGTTAAAGAAAACATCGAAAAGTAACTGTTTGACTTGTTATTTTATAGATTTTTTATCACTGTGTCAATATGACACTGAGGGACAGATTCAGTTCGTGAAATGAGGGACGGATGAGCTATAAAGCGTTCTAAACGTAGGATAAACAAATTCAATCGAAGATTCATCAGAGGTTACGTTTTTCATTAAAATAACAGAGTGCTTCGAAACTTTCGATATACAATACGCGCTGTACTTATTAAGAGGCGACACAAAGTTCCTCGTTGTGGGTTCAATGTGAACATGATTTTAGAGCTAAGTGGATGGATTATTTTATTCGGTAATATATTAATAATGAAGTGCAACGAAATTGAATGTAACAGAAGAGAACATTTTTGAGTGTCGTGTAAATTGGCGATTAATTTTCCAGACCAGGAATTAATGAAATGTAATCGATCTGCTGACACAAGTTGGAGAAGGGGATCGAGTTATTAAAGTTATTAAAGGAACGAAAGCTTTCGAGCAGCATACGTTCGGTTGCACTTATCTCTTAGATTATCGAGCGCAAACAGAAGGGCTGTGCGCGCCTGCGTCCCGAAAGAGATTAACACAAGCTTAATTGCTTCGATTGTAGTGTTAATTCGAGTCACGAAAATCCCGCGGCTTAATTGCCACCAGCTCGAAACCGCATGCTGCTAACATACCGCGAACGAACTGAATGCAATACGGGATTGCAATTAACGTTCGAGTCAACCGGTGCATTTCCAAATAAGAAAATCGAAGGCGAACGCCTTAATGGGGCTTAACGAGCTGATTCCACGAAATACGAAGCAGCTGTTGCACAGAATCGAACAATTTATTTATTTATGCACATTTAGAACGATTAAAGAAATAGCTTTTTTACACCTGCAGATTTTACTAACTGATATTACTAGACAGCGAACTTTATGTATTTATAACAAAAACGAATAGGTGTAATTTAAAACTGTAAACAAATTAGAAGAATTTAAATGTACATTTATATATTAGTTTCAACCTATTAAACATACTTAGAGAAAAAATGAAATATTTCATTCCAGGTTGTTGCAATTCAGGTAGAAATTTTTTATTTTGCATTAAGATTTACTGTCTAGATAGTATACGATATTTAAATGAAAGGGTATAGCCGGATAAGATAGTCAAAAATGCCCTTGAGCCGAATTTTATCGACGATGATACGATTCGATAGGGCACCAAGAAAAAACATACTGTGCAAAGTTTCAACCCTGTATCTCGATCCGGAGGGTAGTTATGGGGTAAAATCGAAAAATCAGTTTTTAGCCTATTTTCTCCAGTTAATGATGTTTGGAAATTCTGAAAAAAATCTGACACATGTCAAGACCCCAAATACATACCTTGCAATTGGTTTCAGATTTTTTTAAGTGAAAATCCTGCTTGTAAAAAATCAAAAACCTGAAAAAATCGAAAAAATGCAGATTTCACATGGAAATTCTGGAGTGTCCACATTTATATTTTTACAGTAGCAGTATATTGTTATAGGTATTGCTCATGAATTTTTTCAGATTTTTTGGTTTGGTGCGCCGTTGTTAAAAAAAAATAAAAACCGATATTTTCGACGTTTTTCCTAAGTTACACCTATCTTGTCTGAATCTTAAAAATATATTACGTAATATTAAACGTTTCTACGGTCAGAGAAACATTTTCCAGACTTTAAAATTTGCGTAATACAAAAATCGAAAATAATACTATGTACATACATTTGAATATTTAGAAGATGATTTCAACAACACCGGTTGGCGTAGCGGCTATGGTCTCCGTTGTAGAGCCGTTGAAGACTTATTGGACCAGGTTCGAATCCCGGTCAAGTCAATTTTTTTTCTCATTAATCAGATAGTCTTTTCTAACCATATTATTGTTGTTAAACCATTGTAAAAATATTTTGAACGATGTTCAGACTATTTTTAATTAACTTTTCGGAAAAATATTTTTTGAATACCTTCGGTCTTTAGTCATTTACGGACTGTATTACTTTTATCATTACTGGGTGTCTTATTCAGTAATAAATCAGCAATTATATTAAAATATATTATTCCGTAAATGACTAAAGACCGAAAGTATTTATTATCGAATGATTAAAATTAGTCCTTTAAGGACTGTATTACATTTATCTTTACTATTTTTTTAATACTTTCGGTCTTTAGTCATTTACGGAATAATATATTTGAATATATTTATTACTGATTTATTACTGAATAAGACACTCAGTCAAGATAAAAGTAATACAGTCCTTAAAGGACTAATTTTCATCATTCGATAATAAATACTTTCGATCTTTAGTCATTGCCTAATTTCGTGGGCAATATTAACCCAGTCATTTCACCGTAAATCATTTTCCGGGCAGTCAATTTGGAAAATCATCACTTTGAGCACTTATAACTAATAATGTTATAACACAAACAGTAACTTCAAATGTAATCCTAATAGTATTCAACAATTTTATCACATTTTTTTGGACTCAAGGGCACCTGAAGACAATGATTTAAGCATATTCAAATGTATTTTTTCAGCCGATACAAGATGGAATAACAAAAAAAATTGTTCTTCTATGATATTCTTCCTTCGATACCATTTAAATTATGCCATATATACTTTTCGTGTCATTAAAAATATAGGAGATATTTAGGTGGCCTGCTTTGGCTGAGACACTGTATAATAATAATAATAATTTGGTTACTTAATTTTTGGATAAAAAGTAAACATTACAATTGAGAATTGTAAATAGCACTTGCAGAAGGCTGAAAATATTTATAATATTATCCACATTATTTGTGATTTACTGCTAATAAGAAAATATAATAGAAATATAAGTGGATCGTCGACATCCCGGTATAGTGGAAGGAACACTCAACGTACACTAACATCAGGATTTTCTAACCATCTAAACAGATTTAAAATGCAATGCAGAACCTCGCGTACGCTAACTAAACTGGTAAACGTGTTCGAATATTAGAACAGTTACTCACAAGGGAACCTCGGTGACTGATTCACGCCGACTGTGGTGAAACTTTGCACAAGTGTTCGTTAGACCCACTTAACAATTCAACGGGATTTCGTTTGTGACCGTTGTTTACTCTACAGGAGAATTCAATCCTATCTATCCTTGTAAATAAGTGCCTACTAAATAAACCTGCCCGATAAATTTTTCGAAACTATCATTTATTGACATAACTATTATTTCAACCACTTTTTGATATTTTTAGTCATTTTCGGCTAAGACGGCATAAGGGTTGATTTCTTCGTTGAAGTGAATAACAGGAAAAAACAACATACGGCTAAATTATTAGGTAGGTCTAATGAGAACACTTTTGCAATGTCGCATAAAATTCAGCGTGGATCAGTCGCCGGGGTTCTCTAGTCAGTTATAATACTAGATTCAATTTTATTAATTTTTACAATAAACAGTGTTTCATATGGATCGCCTTGGATCGATCTACTAACATCTGAAGCACATTGGGAAAATAAAGAATTTAGACATCAGAGGTTCAGATAATCGAGGTTCTACTACACATTGCATGTGATTGCATGTTTTGAAAATTTTCAGATCCCATAAATCCATAAAGATCCGAAGTCTAATTGGGAATACTAACTAAATACGTCACTTTGATGTAACAGAAGCTTTGGATATAATCTACTGTAATTATTATTTGTGATCATTTAATATTTGTATACATTGAGATACTCCTAGAGTATATTTTGTACTAAAGGTCGCGTGAAGGTCAATAGATCGCACATTGTTGAATTTGTGTTTTTATGAGTTAAAAGACTGTTATAATGAAATTATCTAGTCCTATTTAAAAAAAAACTTCAATGACTTAAAAATCTCGATAAAAGTGACACTGAGATATTGTTTTTCCTGTTACCGCATTGGTCCCTGCAAACCGAATGTTCTTTTCCTGTGACATTTTTTCTTATTCCATAAAAAATAAGCGAAATATTTAATATGGTCAAGTTAGGCGAAACACCCGGTATACTCATACGTAAAATATTCTACTGTAATGTGCAATCTACCATAAATATAATTAAAATGGGTAACGAAAGTATTCGAACATCCTTTCAAACAAAATAACTTTTTTATAATTATACCAAATATGGAATATGAAATACCAAATATACAGGATGTCCCAGCTAACTTGACCACCTTGAATATCTCCCTTAATTTTAGTAATAGAAAAAAACGTTCTAGGACTATATTAAAAACCTAACCGACGTGGCAATATAATGATTGGGGAAAAACTATTTCCAAGGTCATTTTTTCCTAGACATCAATGTCATTAATTTTTTTTTAAATGGAACTATATATTTTGTTTATCGCAATGTAATAACAAGGGAGAAGTCCTCTTCAATGGCATATTAGACAATGACCTTTGTGTGATTCAGGGTATGAAAAATCCAAGAAGCATTGAAGTTATTATATGTATAGTGATCCATTTATTACACTAACTGGTTTGTTTGAACTACTTTATTTCAATAAATGTTCGAAATGATGACCATTGTTTTCACCACATTGTTGTATATGGAAAATAAATGATTCTCTGGCTCTTCTAGTAATTTCATTGCAGAGATGGGCATTATTTGGCGAAACAATTATTTTAAATACTATTTAATATTTTGGACTTTATTTTGCTTAAAGAAAATAGTGTTTTAAATAATATATACAACTTCGAAAATAAAAAATTTTTATTTAACAATGAGAACCACCAAATAAAATATTTCTATTTCTAGGATACTATTTTGAAAAATTACTGCCTCAAATAAATTATTTTATTTTCAAAAATTACTGCATCAAATAAAATATTTTATATTCGAAATCGCACATGTACTTTAAAATAAATAGGATTATTTATTATTTAATATTTAAAATACTATTTTCCCCAGTTCTGTCTCATTGCTACTATTGGAATGCATGATGTACAGTAAAATCTGTTTCCCTGTCCAACAGCCATGCTTTGGCCAGCCAGTTTTTATAGTGAATCTTTCATCGTCGATTACACCACTAAATACAATTGAAATTATATCGCGTTTGGTCTTGTTTTAATCTGAAAAATGTCAGGATATTTATTGGATAAAGTAGTTTAACCAAACCAATTAGTATAGTAAATTAATCACTGATAATACCTATAATGCTTTTTGGATTTTTCATACCCAGGGTCACATAAAGGTCATTGTATAATGTGTAATTGAAGAGGACTTCCCCCTACTATTACATCGCGATAAAAAATATATGGTTCCATTAAAAAAAAATTAATGACCTTGATATCAAGAAAAAAATGACTTTGAAGAAAGTTTTTTCCCAATCATTATATTCACCCTTCGATTTGGTTAATATTGTCCTGCAACGTTTTTTTCTGTTACTAAAACTAAGCGAGATATTCAAGGTGGTCAAGTTAGCTGAGACACCCTGTATAATTGGAATAATAAAGATTTTAGACATCGGAGGTTCGGATAATCGAGGTACACAATTACACGTAAATTATACTTGATAAATAAACGGAGCAAATTATAATTACCTTTCCAAGTAATCGCGATAGATAATTTATTGTGCATCCCTCGTGTATAATATTCCGCCTCGTTGCATTGCTTACTTATAAGCTAATAAATAAATATGCGAATATTAATTCAGACAAATATTAAACATTTAATTAAATTTGTTACTTCATTGCCCCTAATTTACAATTCGATAACATATACATACTAATTGATTTGCTCATGTAGCGTTTACCAACTGCCACTGCAATCTGGATGCGGATATAACAGACTTTTCTTACGACATACCGAAAATGTACGAAGCATATTCGAAATAAAAATTAAGTTTTAAAAAATACCACGTTGTTAAAAACGGTCTAAAAAGTATAAATAATGTTTCCTAATTCCATACGGATTCCTAATCCCATACAGAATGTCCTAAAAATTTGTAATTGTGAATTTTGAACAGCTGTTAAAATACCTGTAAGAATTGAAACGAAAAACGTGATGCACATGTAATAGATAATTTTGATGCATGAATAGTTCACCTAAATTACTAAAAATTTTATAGCTCCGCAAATGATATGAACTGTTGTGTGAGTTTTCTCAACGGCAACTACTCTCTACACCCTTTACTATCATCTTGCGCCCTACGTTTATCGTTTTAAATCTTACAAGTATTTTCACAGCTATTCAAAATTCACAATTACAAATTTTTAGGACTACCTGTACGGGTTTAGGGATCTCTATGGAACCAGGAAACATTATTTTATACTTTTTAGTCCGTTTTTAAAAACGTGGCATTTTTATAAAATTTATATTTATTTGCATAATTATTTTCTGTTTTTTAGTCTTGTGTATGTGAAATATTTCAATCGATTTTTAAAATTTTTATCACGTTGTGAAATCATAACATAGACATGTACTTTTCAGACAGTATTGCAACCGCGTCATATCGAAAACAAATGCATGCAGTAACGTTGTAATGGTTCTTTCACGTGGTAAACAAAGCGATGATGTATTGCCGATCGTCGCGCGGTAACGTACTATCATATACTGAGTTCCGTCGGGGCGTAGTGGGTCCGTGGAGTGGCGATGAGTCAGAATGCGCACGCTAGGGTGTCCCTTAAAAGACAAAGTAGCGATAAAATGTTAGGACAC
>CM052340.1:220993-236388 GCA_028455595.1 Lasioglossum vierecki | reverse complement strand
CGTAAGATATTGCACATTTATTTATATACAAGTTAAAGAATAAACGTAAATTATAAATTAAATTTTTATTAAATAATATTTAATTTTATTAAATAATAATTTTTAATAAATTATAAATAAATTCGCTGTGTAACATTAACTTGTTCGTAAGATATTGCACATTTATTTATATACAAGTTAAAGAATAAACGTATTAATAAATTTATCGTATACCACATTTTCTCTTTCCATACTTTATTTTTTCTGTTTTCAGACACGAGAGGGATATTTACTATTTTATTAATTTCGGCTTATTTATTATATATATATTATATTATAATTATATATTATATTATAATTATATATTATATTACAATTATATATATATAATATATATATAATATTTTTTATAATATTTTTTATAATATTTTTTATAATATTTTTAATATTTGAGGGAAATTCAATAGTTTTCTACTTATGAAAATGTATGCTATATGGCGTCGCATTAAACCAACATCATAGGCTCGTTGTTCGCTTGGTTCCTTGTTATAGCATACTAATGTTGCAAAATAAATTGTCTTAATTAATTTTTCTGACACGATGCAAATCCTCATTATCCGAGTTTGCAGTATTGATCTTGGTTTTCTTCGATACTGTTTAGTTAAATTCTCCCAAAATATACAATAAACCGCTCAAATTTGAAACTCTGCTTAGTGCTACATACAACATTTGTAAAGTTCGTTTTTCTGATGTTTTAAAATTCAAACATACTTTCTCATATGTCTTTTCCTGACTTTTATAAATCGTAATCGCTTCTGCAGGAACCACTGGAAATTGATTAATATTTGCCGTTTTCATATCACCACGATAACGAGATCTTACCTTCACTCCTACTCTGGCCAATTGAAAATCTAACCACAATATAGACGGAATTTTAGTATTTCCTTGAAAAGTAATAAATTTTAATATTCCTCATGTGTGCTCCATTAACTAATCAGTCTTCAACATCAATGTTATTAATAATTATCATATATTTTATATTAATTTTCAATTTAATCTCAGTTAATAATTCGTTTCGAATTGATTGTTTTTTCAAAGAATGTAATATAAATTTTTTTTTGTACTTTCATCGATATTCTATGAAAAGGTATTCTCGAGAGTCGAGATGAAATTCACTCTTGCATTGGGATAATTTTCGATTATTGTAAGCGGTAACATGAGTATTAGTTGCATAACTAAAAAAGAATGAAGAAAAAATGAAAAAAATATTTTTTCAAATAAAAAGAAATTTGTTTAAATAAAAAAAATTGAAAATTTTTTGCATTGGGATAATTTTCGATTAGTGTAAGCGGTAACATTAGCATTAGTTGCATAACTTAAAAAAAATGAAGAAAAAATGAAAAAATGAAAAAAGAAAAATTTAAATAAAAAAAAAATGAAAATTTTTTTATGGAATTAAGTTTGTTTATTCGGTGGAAAATTTTCGTCCTCTCATATAAATTACATTGTTGAGTGAACTTCTTTCGAAAAAAATTAAGAAAACTAAAAAACTACTGGACCAAAGTGGACCAAAATCTAATCAGCTCTAAGTTACAGCGGGGCACATCGATTGCATCATTCATCATTCTGATCGCATTTTTACTTTTTCCGAAAACGTTAACGAAAAATTTGATAACATACAAACGGACATACGCGCGCACACACACACACACACACACACACGTGCAGACATTTTGATAAAAATAGTCTAAAATGACTCCAATGACCATGAAACGTGGACATGTGCTAAAAAATCGATTTTCAATTTTCGGGGTAATTACAATAACTTCCCTATAAAATCGGGAAGTTATATATGTATGATAGTTTCCTAGCGATCTCGCTACATTTATTTCTATCGTCAAAACCTTGTGCAGCTTTCGAAAACTCTTCTTGTTCAAATAGAAACACAAAAATACCGGGATTATCAAGGAATATGAAATTGGAATATATTGAGGACAGTTTCATACGAAAATAATTTAGAACAAAAAATGCAAGAAAAATGTCAAGATTAGGCACAAATAAAGATATATTTTTGAAATTATTATTAACATCTGTCCCGTACATGTCACGAATAAAATTAACATGTAAGAGAAAACCTAAAAAACTAAATTCTGAGGCAGTAGAGTTATTAATTATCTAAGTCAATCGACCATCCTAGATCATCACTCATCACGAAAGACAAATTATGGTATGTTTATTTTGTTAGCTTACTTTTTTATTTTTGTAAAATTGACTGAATATAATGTTAGTGCTATTTTATTCGGAATATGTATTTAAAATATTTCTTTTTTTTTTACACAGAAAAGCATTCGTTTGTGTGTTAAAGATTAACACCAACACTAAAACTCATTGTTCCCAAAAAGTATAAAAAAGGTTGAAAAACTATATTTGTACAATTCATTTTTCAATAAAAAATATCGATGAGAATTAATAAAAAATTATTGTTTAACAAATGCAAAAAAAATTTAATTACCTATAGTTTAAAATGACAATTTTTTAAATATTTTTAGTGAAAATTTCATTGCAATATCTTTACTGGTTCAAAAGTTATAACAAAATGAAACCAACGTTTTCTGTATCATTGGATGTTTAACTTCCTACGCGTAATGAGATCCATCCTCTGCAGGAAGCTTCGTACCCAAAAGGAATAAATTAACGTTACCTAACGTTACCTAAATCTAAACCTGAACTTAAACATTAAGTCAAACAACTGTTCGTTATAGAAGAAACGAAATAATATGTGTACAACAAATATAATAGGCCGTATTTTCCGTGTAACTCGTAATGTATTGCATCGCGTGCGCGTGTGTCTGTATGTGTGGTCTATTCTACATGTTTTTTTTTATATCGTAAAAAAAAACCTATCGTTTTTCCAGAAAGTATTATCTTTCGGACAAAAATCAATACGACATAAAATGTGTATTTTAATGAGGTGTACAAATTTTATTCGAGGTATTTTTCAAAATTCCCATTATTCACGGTAGTAAATTAAAAAAAAACTATTTTTATGGTTTCTTCAAGGTTTCCGCTATGAAAATAAAATTTGCGCCAATTTTCACTATCATATTCGTAATCAGCTCGTCAAAATACGTAAATATCCAGAGTATAAAAGAAATTGGAGATATGTCCTTTTAGGAAGTACATCTAAATTTATTTAAATAGACCGTTCCTTGACTGCTACCTTTGTATATCAATTTTTGTATACCAATGTATATTGTATACCAATATGTACACGCCTATTAATATTCAATTAATTGGCGTGTACATACTATAATATTCTCCCTAACAATACCATTTATATGACATAACCCAATCCAAAATTTGTGGTCAACTGTGAAAAGAAGGCTAGTAATATATGACAATCCACCTTCAGGTGTTTATGAATGGTGGAAAAGAACAGAATATGAATGGTACAATATTCAGCCGGATGTTATCAAAATTTAATAAATAACATGCCACGCAGGCTAGAGGCAGTACAAAAAAGTAAAGGACTAAAACTAATGGACTAAATATTAATTTAAATCTTTATTTCGACGAGCAAATTAAAGTGCAAAACTTGTAAATATTGCTAAAAATCCTTATTTTTATAAAATATTTTATATATGATTAATATTAACGAAAATAAACTGTGATATTATGTTTATCATATTCACCATATAATTATTATTGCCTAAGCTTTATCATTCAATTGAAGAATATTTTCTATTATCACGTTTTATGTAACACTAGCGAAGTATGGTTGCACTTTTCACCACTAAAGTCGTCACTGTATGTAGATAATATCGGAATTAATAAATTGATATTGAGTCGCATTAACTTTACGACAATTATTTTTGACAAGTTCACAATACCGCCGGTTATCGCCGATCCTACAGCATTCAACATGTTAACCGTTAAACGTCTCTTTGATCGTCGAATAGTGACACTCGCAAGCCAAGTCAAAAAGAATGCGTTCACGGTGACATATTGTGGAAAAGACAAAGACAGAGAACTGTACGCTATTGGTTGACTTTATCTATTAATAACTGCAAAACAAAGCAGCTGCTGCAAAATCGCTATTTTTTATTTTAGTCTTACGAAGTTTACCTTGTAGGAAAAATGGTTTAAAAGGACTGCATATGTGTATCTTCTGCCACGGTAAGTAAACAGACTTTTCAAGCAATTTTGTTGTAAATTCATTACGCGTTTACTACCATGAAAATATTGCGGTTTTCAACTCGAGAAATATATTAAACATATTTCGAAATGTACACATTACACTTTCGACAGGTTTACCCAAACACTGTATCAAAACAGCTGAGGAACGTCTGCTCAACAGAACAAAATAACTGGATAATTAAAGTAATTTGTACTATTGTATATAAAGTATACGTTATACAGTATCATAAAATTTATTTAATTCTCTGAAGAGACAGATGATTCTTCAAAGGAGATAAATCATCAGAACAAACATATGAGAATTTTATTTAGTTGAGTTGTTTCATTTTCAAATAATTTTCAAATAACCACTTCGCTGCCACGGACGTGTTGACACGCGACGTCAAAAAGTTTCGTACAAGGTCGGTTACATGTAAACACGCGACTCAATGTCCCCTCATGAGGCGACATATACTTGTAAACACGCAATTTCGATACCGTTCGTATAAGGTTACTGACGCGTAAAAACGCTACGTAATGCCGCTTGATTTTATACTTCGTCCCTTTTGTTAACATCGCAGTCATCTTCTGAAGAATAATATTCTGTAATAAAATCTTTATATAATTTTGATAATATCTGTCCGGATAACTTAATAATATCAGATATGTAGCTAATGGAAGAAATTTACTAGAAGATATATAACTGTTATACATAAACTTAATTCCATAGTTTTCTTTTTAAACCGGTTTTCAAACCCAGTTTTTAAAATACGACAAACCCTACACCGGATCAATTTTAAACAAGTTATGCGATCTTTAAGAGTGTCCAGGTAATATCGTCCCCGACTGCAGATATAAGTCAAATTTTAAAAAAGTATAAAAAAATTAATAAAGTAACTGACGTGTACCGCTTTCAAGAACAATACCTCATTCATTAACGTCACAATAAAACATGGCAACGGTCTGGGTTAGGTCATTCATAAAAGAGAAAGAGCCTGTACCGGCGCTGGCTATCTAAAGTTTATTAGTAGGTAGAAAGAAACAGGATATACAGCTATGTAAAAGCAACAAGAGCTGATATTTGAAGACCTAACTGGCGCGCCAAAACTGCCCTGCTATTTCAGTTAGTTTTGGTGTTCAGAGGAGTAGGAACAAAAGCTTGTACTTCGGTATTACGCAGAATGAAAGACTCATCCCAGTGATCGGATAACAAATCTATCCGAAAGGCTGCGAAACGTGGTGATCTCAATTATAAAATGAAGTGCTCTCAACTTTTGGAAATGTGAACAATGAAGACTACTGTTACAAATTGATTAAAGAAAATGCAATAAAGTTAGACACAGGTCGATTGGCAAGAACAAATTATTGAAAGTGACAGCAGACTAGTGTATCAATTCATGATACAGAAAGTAGGTGTTTCCATTTAAAAAAATCAAGGTGACCTTGAAATGTCCTCCATACCTCCATCCAAGCAGAACATGTTTATGTCAAAACATGTACCTCACTGTACCGTGCAAATTGTGTTAATAACATTTTTCCACATTATTACAAAGAACGAAAATATTCAAAGCAGACATAGTTATTGCCCCACCTTGTATACAAACCTTAAATGGTGTAGAGGGGAGCATATTATGACACAAACATTTTCAGCGAGGGTGGAGGCATAGAGGAGATTTTAAGGTCACCTTGATTTTTTAAAATTGAAAAACCTACTCCCTGTGTCATGCATCTGTCGACTATCCAATTCTGAGTAAAAATGTATTGACCCCCATATGTCCTAAATCTAACAGTTAATGAGATATCGAAATAATTTTCTTTCTTCTTTGGATAAAATCTCGGTAACCATTAGGTTTAGGACATATGAAGGTCAACGCTTTTATACTCCGAATAAGATACTTTATCGATCTGTGATATAAAAAATAGGAAAATCCATTTAAAAAACATCGGTGATCTTGCAATTTCATTAAAAAACACAATATAAAAAAAATTTCTTTACCATTATATTTGCCCTCTGCAATAGTGTCAGTTTGTCCTGTGAAGTTTTCTGATAGGACTGTAAATACGAAAGATTTTTAGGTGTTCCCATTTATGTGGGACACTCTGTACATGCAATATGTGTTATACATTTATAACATTATCAATGTTATATATTGATATTGTTATATGTAGATAATGTTATATATGATATATATTATTTATGATGATGAAATTTCGAACTACGATATATCTATATATATAAAAATGGATGTTTGTATATATATGTACATATGATTAATAGACTTCGAAACTGTTTGACCGATGAACATGAAACTTGGCACATATATGTATTTTTTCATGGAGAAGGTTTATATAACGCTATTCAGTTTGTTGTAACTCGCAGCTGTAGATGGCGCTGCTTTACATCAACTTCTATACCGTTGAACCTATCATTATGAAAATTTGTAGTCATAGGTATTTGAGCACGAGGAATATTTTCGCGCTATCCACTTTGTTGTAACTCGCCATCATATTGACGACAAAACAGAATAATTTATGATTTTTAATGTCCTTTAATAATGAATACTGTTATGGACTGTTTCTGCTGCGCTGGCTTACGTGCGAGATCAAATCCAAATTATCTTATTTTTTTCGCTCTCCTTTGGCCACGTTATTGATTATAAATTTTGAACTAATGAACTTTTTCGAATGCGGTTTGCACCAAAACTTTCCCGAAGAAACACCGCGTCTCACAGTTCAAACTGCAGGTTTCTACGTTCTGCCGTTCTTAAATGATGCCGTCACAAACAGAAAAAATACGACTTTTTCGCCCTCTTTTGGGCACGTTTCTGCTTATAACTTTTGACTGGTAGCACTTATGTTCAATTTGAGAGAGAGAGAGAGAGAGAGAGAGAACTAGAGAGCAATGCGAAAAGCGAAATGTAATTGAACGAAATAGATTATCACAAACACGTTCAGCATGTACATGGTTTTAAAAATACTGTGCCATAGCAACGCGTGACGGCGGAAAGCTAGTTGGTTATAGATTTTAATTAGAGAAGAGAGAAGAGATCCATATTTTGTATGATTTATAGATTATATTAATATAATTTTCTAGTTAAAATAGCTCCGAGTGTAAAGGATTAATATGAAACACCAAAGATACAATTACGGAGTAATGGCATATACAGGGTGGGGCGCCACATTTTTCCATCTAGATTTACGTCATTATTATTACGCATAGCGAACAATGTTTCAGATGAAGTTGAATAGTTTGATATATTTTTTATTGCATCAGCTGATGCTCCTTCATATTCTTAGCAAAAAAGTATTAATCTATTTGTGCAAAAAAAATCATTAATTTAGGAGATATTTTAATTATAATTTATTATGAAATCTCGACTCTCTGGCCAATAATATGAATTCAATGTGATAATGTAGTAGGAGAGCAAGAATTGAACCTTTTCTGTAAATAGACATTATAATTAAAATATCTCCTAAACTCATGATTTTTTTTACACAAATAGATTAATACTTTTTTGTAAAGAATATGAAGGAGCATCAGCTGATGCAATAAAAAATATATGATTCCATTTAAAAAAACATTAATGACATTCATATGTCCTTTACACATCCACCTACAAAAAAAATGTACCATTAGAATGTGACCCTCTCAAAACCATTCAACTTCATCTGAAACATTGTTTGCTATGCGTAATAATAATGACGTAAATCTAGATGGCAAAATGTGGCGCCCCCCCCCCCCCCGCCTGTATACACCGGAAAGCAAGAAGAAGGAATCGCCAAATGCGAAGCGAAACAACGCACGCGTATCCCAATATTGATATAACGTAGACGGCGCACAGTGGGTCAAACCGATGGAATCTATATCACAATTAAAGAACTTTCGGTAGAAGTTAAGTACAGTGATGTAATATTTTTTAAATTAAAGCTAAAACTTTCTGGACTACGGGATAATTATGGAGATTATGGTATGAACGTTTTTTAACCTTGAAATTTTTTACAATGATTCAATTTTTTGCAAAATCCGGAGGTCGTAGACAAATTTTAAGGCCAGATTTGAAATCCGCGTGAAAAAATCTACTGGAAATGTTATATATAACATGTTAAAAAAAAATGTTCCGTGCACGCTATTGAAAAAACCATAATTTTGTTGAAATAGTGCAAGTTTTACGAATTATTTCAGGGTTAAAAACCGTTCGTACCAGATTCTCCATAATTACTTCGTACTCTGAAAAGTTTCAGTTTTAATTTAAAAAAAATTTCGTCGCTCTATCTCATTTCTAACAAAAGTTCTTTGATTTTGACACAGATTCCATCGGTTTGGTCCACTGTGCGCCGGAGTAGCCTTACGTTGCCACGGAGCGTGCAAGAATACGGAAAATTCGATACTGTGTAAGGCATAGTGGAATTGCGTTTGGAAACATACTGTTAGATGTTACATCGTGTTCTGTTTTCATAGTTTAGTTTTATACGTTTTTTCTGACTTTGAATGACCTTGAGTAATTATAGCCACTGAAATCGTAATGAAAGGGACTATCATTGTAGATGTTTAGAAAACGGTGGGTCCATTAAAAATTATTAGAATGTAATTGAAAGAAATAAATTATAAAAATTTATTTGTTTAAACAATTATTACAACAATACATAATTATTGAACTAATAATTCAAATCGTTAAAGAAACAAATTATAGAAATTTATTTGTTTAAACAATTATTACAACGATACATAATTATTCAACTAATAATTCAAATGGTTAAAGAAACAAATTATAAAAATTTATTTGTTTAAACAATTATTACAACGATACATAATTATTCAACTAATAATTCAAATGGTTAAAGAAACAAATTATAAAAATTTATTTGTTTAAACAATCATTGCAACAATACAGAATTATCCAATTAATAATTAAAATGAATAAGGAAATAAATTATAAAAATTTATTTGTTTAAACAATCATTACAACAATACAGAATTATCCAACTAATAATTAAAATGAATAAAAAAATAAATTATAAAAATTTATTTGTTTAAACAATTATTACAACAATACATAATTATTGAACTAATAATTCAAATGGTTAAGAAAACAAATTATAGAAATTTATTTGTTTAAACAATTATTACAACAATACATAATTATTCAACTAATAATTCAAATGGTTAAAGAAACAAATTATAAAAATTTATTTGTTTAAACAATTATTACAACAATACATAATTATTGAACTAATAATTCAGTTGGTTAAAGAAACAAATTATAAAAATTTATTTGTTTAAACTGAAGATATCAATAACTAACTATTTAAATAATAAATATGTAAGGCTAAACACAATACAGAATGACAGAACTGAAAAATAACAGTAAAATAGAATCTAAATAAGCTAGATATAAGTCAGAATCAATATTCTATTTAGTAACAATTATAACATCATTTCGGGTCTTAATAATTGTTTTGAGAACCGGAATCGATCCGTAATAGTTTTCATTTCCTGGAACCGAGGAATCGAGTAGCCGACTATCTCATGAGATACCCGGGTATTTTTGCTCTACCCGGGTGTCTCATGTCTTACTCGAGTACCCGGGTATCTCATAAGTCAGAGCTCTAGTTACGAATCGATCGCGTATCACCTCGTGTTGAGTAGTTAAAAATCATGTCAAATAAATACTTAGATATATCATCATCACCTTCATTATTTTTATCGCATACTCTGACAAAAATAATGAAGGTGACGTTGATATATCTAAAACAATATCTAGTTATTATTATAGATATTATGTCTATAATAATCTGTCAATGTGTTTCGAGCATTTTCTCCGCGCGCGTTCGTTGTAAACGTCTGATTAATAATAGAATCAATGACTCGAACAGAGACATTAATTTTACAGTTATAGCTCACGAAACTAATTAAATTGTAATTATTCATGTCGGTGTTCAATATTTACTGTTCTTTGTGTCATATTTTGTGGGAACTTTCTTCTCGAACGTTAACTGGAAACAGGGGAAATTCTGAGGCGACAGAGGGATATAATAATTTTTCATACTAAAATGCTTTCCACTGAAAGTGCGATCTGTACCGCGGAGTATGGAAATGTCGAGAGGAACATGTGCTGCCGTGAGCTCGTATTTTAACAGGAAATAGTGCGATTATAGTTTTCCATCTTCTCCTTTGTGAGACATGTTCACCGTAACTACAGCAATGAATTTCTTAATCACTTGTTTCTTTACAGAAACTTGCTGGTTACTCTCTTGAGTCAGCTAGATATGTATAGTGACTCCCAAATATATTCGGACACTAGGTATAACTAACTTTATGATTTGATAATTCGTTCGTTTCGTTTGTGAATTGTTTCTAGCAATACAATATTTATTAATGTTGATAAACATATAGAATTTATTTGAAAAATCTACATACGTTTCATAATAAAACTTATTAAACGAAATAATGCACCATTTGCGGCTGACAAAAATATTCCACTTTTTCAATTTCTGTCTAAGATTAGATGAATTAGTTTAGTAAATGACGTCTAATAAATAAATTGAAAAAATGCATTTGATCGGAATTGTTATAAATAATAGTAAATATTGATTTTTACAACTCATTTAGCTGGACCAATAAAGAAAATTTACAAGATGTGTTTTCTAAACTCGTATGAATTATACAGGTTCTGAAAATTTCATCGAAATTTGTTATTTGGTTCTCACGAATCATAAACGATCAAAAGTGTTAAAAATTGCAATTTATCATGATTTTCGGACTATTAGCCACCTTTTGTCGCTTATAACTCGTAAACCAATAAACCAATTTGAATACATACAACTATTACGTTTTCGTTATTGGCCCAGCTAACAAAGTTGTAAAAATCAATGTTTACTATTCTTTCTCACAATTCCGATGGAATGCCTTTTTTCAATTTATTTATCAGACGTCATTTACTAAAGTAATTCTCCAGCCTTACAGAGAAATTGAAATCGTTTAGTCCATTCATTAAAAAGCTATCCTGATTTAAAGTGTGTGGAAAGAGTCCTTACTGTATACAGGGTGTCCCAAAATTCGTGTACTTCCCGGAAATGGGAGGATCCTTGGGTCATTTGAAGCGACATTTTCCTTCACAAAAATGACGCCAGCGGTTTTGTTTAGGAGTTATTAACGAAAAACACGGACCAATCAGAGTGCGGCTATAGCGAACGGAGTCCGACTCAGCGACAGGTCCCGTTCAGCGTGGCGGCGCCATTGGCCGAGCCAGAATCAATCCGCTGTAGCCGCGCTCTGATTGGTCCGTGTTTTTTGTTAATAACTCCTAAACAAAGCCGCCGACGTCATTTTTGTAAAGGAAAATGTCGCTTCAAATGATCCAAGGAACCTCCCATTTCCGGGAGGTACACGAATTTTGGGACACCCTGTATGTATATCTATTTTCGAGCATGACTTCGTGCTGACTTGTTCTTCCCGATGTCCTTTTGATTTAATGCCTTTCAAGGAAACACAACATTTTTAGGACACACTGGACATCTTACATTAAGTTCTCCCTTATCTTAATGTCAGATGATTTTTGTATAAATAAACGGTATATTTATTTTAAGAGAGTACTAAGTTTTTATAAATAACGTACTAAATTGAACGTTGACCTATATTTTTTAGTTTTCCTATAAGCCTTTTTATTGTATAGTACTGACAAATGCTCAATATATCTTGTCTATGCAACAGCATACATGAAATACGATATATACTTTTTTACAACTTCAAATTCAGCGGAGAGCTTTGGCAACTCGAAAATTTATATTTTTAACCTTCCGTGGGAGTCCTAAGTTGTTTATATCTGCAGCAAAATATTACTGTTGAATTTATTTCTTTCAAATTTTTATTTTTTACGATTTTTTTTATAACCTAGCACAGTAAAAAAATTAGTCGTGAAAGTAAACGACCTAGTATATGTATGCAGGCATAATTCTTTTCTGTTTACACTTTTCCTTAAATAAAGCGTATAAAGTGAATATACTTCCTGAGATTTGAGTGTTCGGCAGCTCGAATTTGTCATGTTTCACTGATTATAACTCGATAACTGTCCATTATTGAATTTTGAGCCACTTGCTTCTTTTGTTCAGTACATCATAAGCTACAACATACGAAACATCCAACTGGTTTTACCGGGATAGATTTTCCATATGATTAGTTCTTTCTCACTAGTCCGATTAGCGGTTTACTAAATCGGGGAAATACTGAAAACTGAGTGCAGTGTCCACGGTGCAGCAAATAAGCTCACCGAAAATGCATCAGATTCTGTGCACAGTTTAACTGTGACTAGTATGACGATTTGTAAGCCTAATTTAGCTTAATTTTGCCTACAAATCATCATCTGATTCACAACGATAGATATGTATGAACAAATAAAAATTCAAGTATTGTTCATACTATTATCTTTTCTTAAACACTTAAAAGTTTGTTGACTTATTGCTTTCACTAATCTATATTTGTTTAAAAGTACAACTAGGTGCAATCGAAGCGATTTTCGCAATTAAATCAAACTTTTGGCGTATAAATAATAGTTCATTGGTAAAAATTAAATATGTTAAAAGTTAGTCAACTAGCCTCGGTCTCTCCTACTTTAGTTATGGATCAGTCCTCGTAGTAATATCTGATTTAAACAAAGTTGTAGTATAAATAAACTTTCAAAATGAGTACTTACTTCCTACATTGAGGACACACAATATAACATGAACGACATCATATAAGGACAGACGTATCGAGTTTTTATGCAACCCAATATACATGTATAATGTATACTCGTAAAGCTGTCACGATAAATAATGCCGCTGTATTTACTTACATGGAGGAAAATGAGCATTTCATACGTTACGATCTAATAATATTATCGTATGACCGGTTATGAAGCTTTATTGGATACAACTGTTTGAACGGTAATCGTAACACGCGCGTGCAACTGTCGCGAGCCCTGTACAAAGCAATCGCGTTTGACCGCAGTACGACAGAGCCGTAAAATCTCTCGTACAACAGCTTGGACAGATCACGATGTCGAACATGCACGGTCGTACTACAATCAGTTGAAACGATTTTCTCTGCGACTTCATCTTCGCAATTAACAGAATTATTACGCCAGTGGTGATACTAAATAAATGGTCTGTGACTTTTAAGGAACACTGCGTTTCTCTAGCAACAGAAATGTTCATTGCATTATTTTCAGATGAACTATACATATTAGGGTGCTTCTTAATTTTTTACCAACGAGTAAAATGCAGCCACCCTCCAAAATTGTTCCTTTAGATGAGAAACTTTGTGCAAAGTTTGAGATCGATCAGATAAAAGGATCGCGTGACGCCTTTGAATTGAAAATTTTGAATTTCACCTCAACTATGGACTGTGGCACATCGTTGAATTTGTGTTTTTTCTGAGTAGGTATATGGAAAAATTATACGAGCTTCTTTAATTAAAAATAACGATAACCTTGAAATATCGAAAATATGGTTTCCAAAAAAAAAAATTTTTATTTTGCCTTACTGAACGATGAAAATTTCTCCTTTCACATTTTTTCGTATAATCACAAACAACAGAGATATTTATATATTAGTATGTATTACATTTTATTTATACCTGTACCGAAACAAGTCTTTAAGGAGCCAAAATTTTGGAACAATTGAAATTGCGGAGAAAATAGTGCAGGTTGCTTTTTATTATTTGTATAGAATATGATTATTCCGTATTGACAAATAAAAAATGCATTTTGTATATGTATAAGTTCTATACATTCTGAAAATGTTATCGAAATCAATCGATGCGAAAAACGACAGACATCCAGTAGTAAAAATTATTAAATTGAATTTGATGAAATTTTCAGATGTATGTATAACTGACACCTATGCGCAAAACGGATTTTTCATTTTTAAATTACTGGCTCGCATGAAAAAATGTTTTAAAAAGCAACCCTCACTATTTTTCCCCGAAATTCTGTCTAATTGCAATTTGTTCAAAATTGTTTGTTCCTATCATACAATAGACTAATTGTTCTGATTTCTCGGGAGAAGAGAGTGTCTTAATATATCCACGAACCACTCTGATTCACTTAAAATGATGTCAGATGACGTGCAAGGTAGATTCAAATTAAACTGCATAAGTAAAATATATTTTTAAAAGTTAGCAAAATAGAGGAAGCTGTGTCGACTTGAACACAGATTCGCTGCTACACGCTTTCATCTCGCAGTCTTTTTATTGAATGAAGTACTAATTAGCGCACCTTGGAATAAACGAAGGAGGGATAACCATTTACATAAATATGGTATTCACGCGAGATATTTGCGGGGAAGCACTCTGAATCAGCAGATGTTTGACATTTTTACTACGTGGAAATATTTGGGGCGTGTATAAACCTTCTGCTCGTCTCCTTCGCTAAATATACCTCGCAGAGACGTAGTTACACGAGGAAACGTGTTCTAAATGTAAAGAATGCTAGTGTGTGCATTTCCGCACAATATTTAAATACTTGTACAAATTCAGTTCACCATATTTCAGATCGGTTGATATGAGATTTTAAGTGTCCACGTATCGAAATCTCGGTCGTGAAAACTTAACCAGGATTTCCGTAATTCTTAATATATAACGGAAATCAGGAAAAAATCAAAGTTTCCAATCATATCAATGCATAGCATCGGGAGTTACAAACCGATTAAAAACTATAAACTCGTCCAAGTTTTTGTTAAGAATAAATAAATATTATTAATGAATATCTTAACATGCAAAGGTAATTTCAATTAAAATTAAGCAAATTACTTTGGATCTCACTTAACAAAGTTAGATTAAAAACATTGAATTAACTGTGCATAGCTAGCCTGTACATAGAAGATGAATTCAATTAAATCAATCGTTATACTTAACATGACAAACACGTCAGTTTTTCTGTCAAACAATAGTTTTTGAGAAAAACATTATTAAGTAAATGCTCAAAACTCCATATAACTCGTCAAAAAAATCAAGTTTTATTGTTAATTCCGTTAGTTAATACTAGAAAGGGATACAGCAAAGTTCCTCCCTCATCAACGTGTTTTATGTATCATTGGATTTTTAACTTTCCACACGTAGCGAGATCCACCCTTTTCGTGAAGCTTCATCCCCAAAAGGAATAACCTAACTTTAGCTAACCTAAACCTAAATCTAAACTTAAATCGTTATAGAAGAAATGAAACAACCTCATATAAACTAAAAAATTAACCGATTTGTTATAAAA